>JYFJ02004788.1:0-29457 GCA_000934665.2 Catajapyx aquilonaris | reverse complement strand
GGGGGTGTTGTTTCTTGTTCACTACAATAAAATGTTACAAAATGGAATGATTCTGCTATGTGCAGGATTCACCCTATTTGCAACAATAACTGGCCTGGAGCAATTGTGAAAATAAAACATGCCAAAAAAAGCAGTAACATCAAGTGGTGATACATCAGCAAACAAAATGCTAATAAGCTCATTGCTCTGCACTTAGTCATGAGTCATCCTTGAACAACACTACATCCGGCAGACTATTAAGATATCAAAAGCAACTGTACCTGTAGGTGTGTGTTTACAGGCTGTTATTAAACGAAGCATATATGGATGGTGTTATGCAATAATGAGTCAAACCACATGAGTACAGTCTTGAGAAAAAGGGCTTTGAAGCGCATACCTGTGAAATTAATTCAGTGTTCTTTTCGGTCATTTATGGCAGAAGTATGCAGATTCACCAGTGTGATTTTTAACCCTTTGGGTGTATGTTCCTGGGCTTAACTCAATTTTGCCATTTTTGTGGGTTGACCCATTATTGTATAACACCATCTCAGGGGTCGAATTTTAAGATTGTTGTCCAGATGCAAGTTTACACTCCATACTTTAATCTGGACTGCAAATCGCTTACTTGGAGTGCTTAATTTTTAATTACTGAGTCTAGCCATGTTTAACAGCAGAGCCAATTGGAGTGCTAATTTTGCACTCCAAGGCTCAGTTTGGAGTGCAGATGACAATTTTGGAGAGTAAATTGCACCTTTACATCCCAATAGTTCGACTCCTGCCGTCCATATGATCTTCATTTCGGAATCCCCCCCAGTTCATTTTCAACTGTATGTCTTCAGATTTTTTTTCCCCTACAATCACAATCTCATTCTGGATTAAGTGATTTTTAATTGCAATTTGTAATGCACCATTATGGTTGGCAGAACACCTAACCCCACACACCCTATTATTATTAATTGCTGGCCTGAACAATTTCACTACATTGCAAGAACCTCTTCCTCCTAATTTCATGCCTCATTCAAAGTTATGTGACATAATATGAAAAAGTTCTGGTCATATTTCTTTTACTGAATTCGGTGCTCTCCCCACCATCAGGGGAGTAGTCTATAGGGTACTAGGTGAAGCGGATATGGTCTCCTTGAACCACTCTGTGGCATTGTAGCAGCTTCACCTGGTACCTTGTAGACTCCCTCCCTAAATCAACATAAGGGGTGGGTCTACATATGGGATATTAGGATCCCTAGGCTATATAAGCTTGGAAAACTTACCTTTCTCAATGGTGACTTGTTTCTCTTTGGTAAGCACTTTCAGCAGGTGAATCCTTTCTCTGCATCTGCTGATGTCCAGTCTCTACAATTCCAAGACTTATTTGTATAATTCATTCACACATGGGCTAACAAGACTTTTGAAAAAGAAGCCAATACCAGCTGATCAGCCTGTGTCCTCTTCTTAAATTTCTCCTCACATTGGCTCAGAATTTTCAACCTCTCTTTCTTTTCTTTAAACAGCCTAAGCTTCTTTTCAGCAAACCTAGGGGAAATACAAAAAGCTGTATTATTAAATTCCACTGTAAACTTCTTCTTTTCTTTTTTCTTTTTTGTATCCCGTGCTAGGGCCCTATGCCCTCTTAGGGGAGTGGAATACCACCATCTGGTACAGGGGACAGGATAGGGATAATGAGGGGGGGGACACTGGTGCAAGTGTAATGTCTCATGGTGGGGGTCGTGTGCAGTCCCTCAGGAGGCCTTTCGCCAAGATGACCCCCTAGATGCGGGTCAGAAACTCCCCACCGACCCGGCATCTCCTCATGGACGGGACAAGGATAGGAAAGGAAGGAAGCGGCTGTGGCCTATTATTTAGGAATCAATCCTAGAATTCTCCCAGGGGGACCGCGGGAAACCACAGAAAACCACGGTTAGGATTGCCGGCGTCGGGACTTGAACCCAGGACCTCCTGATTAGCAGTCGAACACCTTATCCACTCCACCAAACTGCTTCGGTGTAAACTAGCAATTATTGGTCAATTAAAAAATCCAGTTGCCTCTCATTTTTTCCCCTAGTCATGTCTTACACATCAATCCTTTTTAATGACCTTGCTTCGCTGAAAATGAGATCACGATTAGCTCCAGGGTATGAAGCATTAAAAAAAAAAAGGTCTGGGGAGGGAGGAAAGAACTTGCATTCCCCGTAGCCCCTTTAAGAGTCTGACATCACAGTTTCTTTGAATCAGAGTTAGGACGTACATACGTCTGATGATTGCTCACAGCTTCTGATTTATTCGCAGGAAGTCTGAGTATCCTGTTTCAACTAGACGGAAGTGGTTGGGTGATAAAAAGACTACCCTGACAGGAATCCTGCACTCAGTGTAGTACTACAGCAACCAAAATGTATGTGATTCTGTTCACTGTGATTGCATTGGCAGTTGCCATGCCTCAAGATATATACTTCCCAGATGATACAGACCTCGTACCACGATATCAGCAAGAGGAGCAAGGCATAACATGCAACTTTGAGAAGTATGAAGTGTATTGGAATGCCAGTGGAACCTGTGAGAAGCTACTGGAGTCTAATATTTGCGGTGCTCAGAAGTGGCTAGTGTGGGATGATACCAATGAATCACCTGCGTGCCAAACTAGGCAATGCCCCATCGATAAGGTTCTATTTAATGGAATCTGCAAGCCTGAGACTGGGATTACTTGTCCAACTGGCACACATGTTGTGCTTGATATAACTGGCGAAGCTGTGTGTGACTGCATTCCAGGATATGTGAGTTGAGATTATTTCAGTCCATTAACCATATGAGAAGCTATTTTCAAAAGTGATATATTTAGGTTGTATTTATGTTTTTCTTATCTCATTTCTTTTGCAAGAGAAAGTCTTCCATGGGCCTATAATGGGGTAAGGAGTAAATAAATAAATAGGTTGCAATATTTTTGGTAAGGAACCCCCTCTGTTGTACTTCGCACAATCAAATGATATTAAGTCAACTGCAATGAACACACATCATATTTCAGGAGAGGCACCCTTCAAACCTTGCACTATGAATAGTATATTCAACTTTCAGGCCTAGGTAACTATATCAACAGAATTCCATGAGGCAGCTACAGAGCTTTACTGGTTAACCCTGAAGAAAATTGCATATACTGGAATTTAAAGAAACCATATGATTATAATTCGTTATTAGTAGTGGGCAATTCCACCGTAACTGACGCAACACCTGGACAGGATTCATGCTGTACTTCTATTTATTGCAATGGCAAATGTTAATGGAAAAGGAATTTAAAATTATTCCCATGTGGCTGCCTCCTGGTAGCTTATTGCCATATTTTGCAAATATTTTGCAACAGTAACTTGAATGGACTCTGTAAAATATTAATGCAATGTAACTGATGCAACATGAAAAAGACAGGCTCTTTGGGGGGTGCTGTAGTGATGTGAAACCCTGTGCACTGAATGTGTTTAGAAGTAATGTTATAACTGATATGTGATCTACACTGGAGGAGCAGTTTTGTGATTATTTTAGACCACACCTATTCATGTTCATGTTTTCAGGAGAAATTAGAATTAACGTAACTGATGCAACAAACAGTCCAAAGTTGCGTCAGTTATGACTATTATATCTTGACTATTCCATGGTTCTGCTACTACCCTGTAGCAGAACGTTACTATGCCTCCTTCATGTGACATAATGACCTAATGATCTTCTTTCAATAAGCCATCTCCACCCCACAATAAGCGACTTCATTTTTGGACCATGTCTCTGTTGCCGTGGAATTACCCTAGTACAACACAAAAGTGACACCCTGACTATAAAATTGCCAGCCTAGACATTTCACTTTTGAATGCATAGCTTCCTACAGTACTGGCCAATAATCGAGGCAACGACTAGCGACATTTTCCCGAAGCGGCAGAAGAAGGAATCTTGCTCGCCCGGCTTCTAGCATGCTTATCTTCCATTCCTTCTTCTGCCGCTTCGGGAAAATGTCGCTAGTCGTTGCCTCGATTATTGGCCAGTACTGTACAACACATGTTGAATGGGATATACACCTTATAATCAGTAAATATTTACTGCTACTTTCAATTGTTTATATCCATACTCTCGATGAATTTTTCTATTTTGATATCCCATTTTTGGACACCTTCTTCCCACATTCCACCAATCCTAGTTGATGCCTCCTAACTAACTGGCTGACTGAGAGATTTGAGGAAAAGTTGCCTCATAAGAACTTCATGCCATTAACAGGTGTACTGGAGAGCAACAGACTCATGCTATGGGGTGTACCAGCAAGGGCCATGCAGGAGTGACCAGTACTTCAGAGTAAATGCAGCAGTGGAGCCTGTATGCTTGCGCAACCCATGCACAGCAGGGAAGGTACCAGTCAGTGGGACATGTCAAACATTAGGTGAGCAGGGCAACTGCGAAAATGGAGTCCTTGCAGTGGATCCTGCAAACTTCCAGATTGTTTGCAATGAAGAATGGGTGAGTTCTTTTTCTTTTTAAATGTCTCTAACATACTTGAAATCCCTACCAAGTGCAACTTCAACATCCAATACTTGATGATATTGTCACATGTAACTGCATATTAAATATCTCCTCAGGTGGATCAATTCCAGCTTATTAACATGCCTGAAAGTCCCTGTCCACGTGGCTCTCGTCGTGATGCGCAGGGTGCATGTCGGAAGATTTTTCGCAACCGTAATCGAGGATGAACACAACAATGCTACCAAGTACCTGTGTAATAGTAAAACACGTTGTCTTACCACAGACATAAAAGACTATGCAAATGTTGGACTTATTTCTGAATTGGTATATTCCTGTATAATCTAAAATAGAACATGCACTTAAGTGTACGTAGCAGATGTGGTCAGGTAGGCTCCAGTATATATAGATATATACTGTATATATACACATATACAGGGAGTAAATGAAATCAACCAACAAACTTGTAGGGGTCATAGAGGCGACCAAGACAAACATATTTGACATAGGAAACAGTGTCCAGAAACGCCATCCAGAGGCGGTTCATAAACAAGTAATGGGTGAGCTCAGACGCGTCAGGCTGGAGGTGCTAGGCAAGCAGACCGTTTAGTTGCTAGGTGGCGTGCGGATTGTACACAACTGTGCAATTCGCCATAACCTGGCAACAACAGAGTTGCTTATTATCTGCGCGCTACCATGGCACTACCTAGCATACTGACTTTAGTTGCTGGGTGGCTCTGTTGTTGCCAGGTTATTGCGAATTGCGAAATTGTGTACAATCTGCGTACACCTAGCAACTAAATGGTCCGCTCGCTAACACCTCCCGTCTGATGCATCTGAGCGCACCTGTTCCTTGTCTATGAACCCCCTCTAGATGGCATTTTCGGCATTAAATGATCATTAAATAATCCGGCATTAAATAATCTGAATGACAAAACTTAATTGAGTAAAAGTATTCAAATGATATTTCTGTCACAAATTATTTTCCAAGTGTGATTTTGTGTAGCTTCATAAAGGAGTTTCTCTGCTACTTGTGATTGCATAGTTCTACTTGATTTATTAATTGATCAGCTAGTTTAGAGTAAGGGGTAATGCAGTGATGTCAGAGTGCAGTGTAATGGCATCACCTGGGCATCACAGTGTAAACAGGTATAAAGAGCTTTACAACTGTTTCTGATTGGTTCCTGAGGCATTAAGAGCTCTCTGTCTCACTTGCTACCCTACTTTCCCCCAATTTGATCTGGTAGCCTATGTGCAATCATGCCAACAGCCAACTCCATTTTATATTTCACTTATGTGGTATTTACTGTAGATTATGGCTGACTATGGGAATGTTCTAGATTATCGTCCCACTGGTATGGCAAAGGATTCCTTTTCTGATGGATTTTGTGGTGTTCCACGGCCATTTCTGTTGGAAGTTGTTCCGAATAAAATTAGATGAAAAAGTGAAACTCAGTGTTTAGAGGTCTGTCCTCTAAGTAGAGATAATCTGGGCTTCAAAGTTGAGAATTAGCAATTTTTTTCACATTTGAAATGACCACAGGAAGTCCTAGGAATGTGGAAGAATTTTAACTTAGATTTTTATGACAATTTCAGATGCCCACTTTTTATAATATATATGAGGCATTCCACGTCAACTGGACCCCCCTCCCCGACAAATCTTTTCCGATTTCCACCAAAACCGAGTATGTTGTAGTACACATGGCTGTGAGCAAGGACCTCTTTTTGTTTGTCCCTGCGACGCGTGGTTGCATATCTACAGGGTGCGAAAGGTGCTGATTTTTACGGATTTTGGCTCCGTCCGCCTTCAGTTGGAAGGCCATAACTTCGGGCGATTGCGACATATCCGAAATATGATTAATGGAATGGGAGGCTATTGTAACACCCTTTCAGACAGTATGAGTCACGTTCGTAAAGTTTTAAAAATTCAAATTAAAGATTGCGTCCAAATGTTTCATTAATTGTTTTTTCCGAAATGGACATTTTTAAAAAATTTTGAATTGCTCTTAAAATGAACCCTACATTGTTTTATTGACATTTCCGGAAAAAAATGAGAGTAGACTCGCGTTATTTAAAAACTCTAAAAGAGCATACAATAATGTTGCCTCCGTCCGCACTCAGTTGGAGGCCCATAACTGCCAGGAGATTGTTACAAATTCCAAATTTGATTCATGCGTTGGGAAGCTATTTGAACTCTTTCAGACAGTAGAACTCGTGTTTGTAAGATATCAAAATTTTGAGTTAAAGATGGCGTCCAAAACTTTGATTTATGTTTTTCTCAGAAATGGACATTTTTGAAAAATTTTGAATTGCGCTATAAATGAAGCCCGAGATGTTTTCTTGACATTTCCGGAAAAAAACAAGAGTAGACTTTCGATATTTATTGACAGGACATATTTTTATAGAGCTCATCCCAGTCGCTCGCCCTGCAACGATTTTGGGTGCAGTGTACTTACGCCTTACTACTTCCCCCTCTGTGCATCCCCCCATCTGCCATCCGCCATCCCTCATTTGCTGCACATGGCGCCGAAAACAAGTCACTGACCTGTGGGGGCACAAGTGCCATTGAGCAGATTCCTTGCCCATATCCTTTTCTTTATCCGACTATTTTTGGCTGCTAGGCCGGACTGCTCTCAAAACCGCCAAGACCTTAGGGCAGCTAGGTGGGTTTCCAAGTGTCAATAAAGGATTTTCGGAATTTTGAGGGGCCGGGACCCGGGTCAAGGTTGTTTCCAAACGCTTTAACTCGAATGCCACAGTGGTCACTCTATTAATGATCCACAAATCCCCAATCAACGACTGCACTGTACACTTGACCCAAAATCGTTGCAGGGCGAGCGACTGGGATGCGCCCTATAAAAATATCTCCTGTCAATAAATATCGAAAGTCTACTCTTGTTTTTTTCCGGAAATGGTCCGGAACATCTCGGGCTTCATTTATAGCGCAATTCAAAATTTTTCAAAAATGTCCATTTCTGAGAAAAACATAAATCAAAGTTTTGGACGCCATCTTTAACTCAAAATTTTGATATCTTACAAACACGAGTTCTACTGTCTGAAAGAGAGTTCAAATAGCTTCCCAACGCATGAATCAAATTTGGAATTTGTAACAATCTCCTGGCAGTTATGGGCCTCCAACTGAGTGCGGACGGAGGCAACATTATTGTATGCGCTTTTAGAGTTTTTAAATAATGCGAGTCTACTCTCATTTTTTTCCGGAAATGTCAATAAAACAATGTAGGGTTCATTTTAAGAGCAATTCAAAATTTTTTAAAAATGTCCATTTCGGAAAAAACAATTAATGAAACATTTGGACGCAATCTTTAATTTGAATTTTTAAAACTTTACGAACGTGACTCATACTGTCTGAAAGGGTGTTACAATAGCCTCCCATTCCATTAATCATATTTCGGATATGTCGCAATCGCCCGAAGTTATGGCCTTCCAACTGAAGGCGGACGGAGCCAAAATCCGTAAAAATCAGCACCTTTCGCACCCTGTAGATATGCAACCACGCGTCGCAGGGACAAACAAAAAGAGGTCCTTGCTCACAGCCATGTGTACTACAACATACTCGGTTTTGGTGGAAATCGGAAAAGATTTGTCGGGGAGGGGGGTCCAGTTGACGTGGAATGCCTCATATATATATATATAATTGTAATACCCCTTGCCTATAATTGCAATACCCCTTGCCACCCCTTACGGGGTATTCGGGGAGGCCATGGTAGAAGCGCCCGGGCCTACGGGCAGGGGGACTGGGAGGGGATGTGCAAGGTGCAATGCATCGACTAGTAAGGTCATTTTGTGAGCTCCCTAGGGTGGCTTAGTCTGTCAGAAATACCACCCGAAACGAAGCCAGAGACGACCCGAGAAGTCTGCATGAGATGAAGGAGGTATCCCCGGGTTGGGTTCGAACCCGGGACCTTAACATCCTTGGGCGCGTACGTTACCGCAGCGCCACTCCGTCTCCCCTCGATTAGATAATAATGAGTCTCTTGGATGTCAGGAGGCGGAGGCAGCCTCAAGCCATGCCATGTTGAGTGGGGGATAACTAGAGGCATTTGAAATCATTACGTGCTACTGGTTGACAAAGTAAGCCTATACGCCTACCCAGCTTTCCCACAATTCAGTTAAAAGTCCTGATTAAAAATCATAGCCATTAACCCTTTCATTCCCGAATTTTTTGGCCCATTTCTTCTCTTTTCGAAAAAAATTTGTAGTAGGAGTGATATAATGAAAAACAATATGCTTCAATATTTATCATTTTTACCCATGGCGGCCCTTTGGAATGTAAAAATGCCGAAAACATTCACCTACAGGGTGGTCCAGAATTTTTTTTGAATGCAATTAATTTTAAATGCAATTAAATTGAGGAAAATTTTTCAAATCACTATAAAGTTGTTACTGTGGTTGCAAAATAATACTAAAACACTGTACTATGAAAAATTCCTAAGAGTCCAGACTTATGGGACACCCTGTAATTATGCCGCCAGGTGGGGGGTTGTTTACCTTTCAAGGGCTCCAGCAAAATATAACAATCCGACTTTGTGGGTGCTGAGTCACCATCCACTAGATGGCAAAAGAAGTTTGACCAGTAAACTGCCTTCTGCATGCGAAGGCTTTGCCGCCGGATTAATTGTTGCCATATGGCTACGGTGGGAATGGAAGGGTTAATTTATGATGTATTATTTATTTATTACTACCACTAATTAGTAACAAAAAAATGTTGGTAGTGCAACAACTTTTACTGTATAAAATTTTTATTCAGAGGCTTTCCAATAGCATCTGAGTGCCAATGAGTAATGAAGACATTTCTGGATGCACATAAGCATGTGTGATGCGTCTTAATGCCATATGCCTTGTCCTGGTGGGAGGCCTACTGAACATCACACCTGCAGTAAAACCTGCCTGCATGGATGGACACACACAGGTAATACAAAACAACAGATCAAATCCTTAACCTCACCAAACCAGAAGTGCCGGTGTTACTGCCGTCTTACTTTTTGCCTCTCTAAAACAATATCTGAAGCTGTCATACGTTAACATTTTGTTCCATCAATACTCCATCCTGAATGTCAAGAGAGGCCATAATTCAAGTTTTGGAAATGAGATAATAATTCCTGTTACTGTAGGAACAGGTGTCAATTTGTTGCGCGTTACTCAAATGCTGTTCATGGGCCACAGGTAGATGCCTACCAATTTAAGATGCTTTGTGTTAGTATTATCCACTTCACCTTCTAATTTAAATGGAATAAATGGTTACATTTGGCCTTCAGGTCCTGTGACCATTCCATAGGCACAAGACAACTTTCATCCATTTACCAAATGGCTCAATAAATTATGTTTCCACCTGAATTACCACATATAATAGTTGATGATACCTTCCCTTATCCCACTTAAAATCCTATAGCTTGCTGAAAAATAAATCTGCCAAGGCTACCCTAGGTTTAAACATACTTCTATTAATACACAAGTGACACAACATATAATTGTTGCTTTTAAAAAATCATAACATGAAGGCATAACTCCCAAAAAATGTACATCCTTGCTAAAATTAGACACACTTTCCTGGTACAGTGTTTTGGTTATGCAACACTGTTAACCTTTCTCTTTCCTTCAGAAAATGTATGATATCAGCACATGATATTGCATTGATCGTACTGCCACAATTTTAACAAATGCAGTGTAGTATGAAGCCGTATGAGGCACTCAGAATACCTCACAGTGATCAGCCCTTCATACTCATTCACCTCTATCACATTCATATCCTGGTCCCTATGAAACCCCTGCAAGTGCACAGGATGTTCTGCCTGCCTTTGGCTGCAAGGTGGGTTGTTGTCTCTGTCAGGAAACCAGTGAATTATCACAAAGACTACCGGATAAGGGGCCCCTCTGCTAGTGTACTCTCTCTCTCTCTCTCTCCCCCCCCCACCCCTGCCTCAATATACAGTAAAGATTGTAATGTCACACAAAGAGGACATTGATATAATGTGATTATGCTGGCAGCAGATCTTACACAATTAAGAAACACTCTATATGAATAATTCTGAGAGTAAATGGGAAAGCTGAAGTGTATGGAATGTCATTTTGGATTAGGAATTGGGACTTCGCTGTTAAACAAAAAGAAATGATGAAACTCTCATGCTCCAATTCTGTATAAATTGTTGGAAACAGGGATGACAAAGTGTGATGCATGGTGAGATGATGCAAGGTTCACACACACTAGCATCTTTGCCCTGATTCTTCAAACATACTGGATTACAGGGCCTCTAAATTTCAATAGCTAGTCAAGATTTTTCTAAGTAGAAAAGGGTGGGTATTTTAGTACATGATTTGATAATGCCATAATGTTATGTAATTTTGGTATTTTGTGCTCTCTTTCATCTGCATGTAATTTCATGCAAGTCTGATTTAAAACAAACATTATTCCTTCGTTGCACAATCATTTGAATATGTACCGAGTCATACAGAGGAGCGGTCCCTTGCCTGACACTGCCCTAAAAACCATCAAGTGACAGATTACATCAGATCCCTAACATACACTGGCAGATCTCCACATAGCAGTGTCCCTGTGCCTCCTTCACTAACAAACCTGGGTCAACACTACCTGCGGGCAGCAGAAGTATCCACACTATACGGAATAAAATTCTGGAGTGTGAATGAGCCTACATACCTCTCAGGATCCAACGGGTTGGAGTGGAAGAAGTCCCCATTTCTGACGCATTTGTGGCAGTAGAAGTTTTCTTCGGGGAGATTGCAAAGTGGGCATCTTTCCTTTTTTGCCCTAGCCCGGTTCCTTCCGATCCCGTCTTCGTCATCTTCCTCATCCAGAGACACGTCAAGAGGGAAGTCATTAGGAGCTACGCAGCTCTCATCTGAACTGCTCGCGGCCATCTTTACTCTCTGCCTTTCCTTCTCTTGAAATAAACAAACAAAGAGGGTAATTCACAGTCACGCCGCCTGGGAGAGCCATCAGCGTTATGTTATATCTGATATAAGAAATAATCAATTTATTATTCTCATGCATGTTTTGATTGTAACGAAATACTTGATCTAAGACGATAACCCCTCTCTGCAGTGAATAAAAAATGAAAGCATTTGAGCCATTCTCCCTAATATTAGTAGCTAATAAACGATCATCGTTATCATGTTCAAAAAACTGTTACTTTGCCATAACACGTCATGGCCGCCATAGATCGTCTCTAACTTAATACGTCGTTGGTTGCAGATGGCGAGTTTTTTGGCAATAGAAGAAACGCCTCATGCAAAATGGCACGATTAACGCGTTGTTTCTGGCAACATGCTCTGATTCAAAGGACAGCACCGTCCCACCAATTTCGTTGGTACAGCACGGGTGGTTCCAACGTTCCGGATACCCCTAGTCAGGATAAGCAAAAGAGAATGTAATGAACTTCCTTTGATAAGTAATTTAAGATACCTGGCCCTGTAACACGATGTTCAGGAATGTTCCAGGGATGTTCTTAACATGCAGTGTTCAATACCGATGTTCAGTAATTTCAAGTGAATGTTCACCAGTAGGTGTGAGATACTGAGATTTTTGTGTGTTTATCAATGTATTCTAAATATCACGTTAAGATGTGACGGTGGACCCACGTGATGCCAGGTAATGTTACATTTCGAAAGTGAGAGTTAGTCATATACTGTATAGGCAGGATCCATTTACAGTACAGTCTGAATAATGGGTTTATAGCTAGGTTTAATGTCCGTAATATATTGTATACAATGGATTATTATATGGCATAAAGGCCCTGCAAGTACTTAGAAATTAGTTTTACTAAACAAATGGCCAACCTGTGATAAGAGAAGTAAAGGGTGCATGTAGGTAATGTAAAGACCTGTTAACGGCTGGCACTGTACAGATATGACATTTACTTAACATTCACTGGGCATTCTTGTTGCTGAGGGTGTGGTGTACTATCGGACGCATAAACAATGTCCGGGGAGATTCTTCGTTTAGCCTTGTGGAGGCAACCCATTGCACCTGGGTAGCTAAGGGAGGAGGGAAAAAACTTGGCAGATAAGCATGGACGTACACACAAGCGTGTGTGTACACACCTGTGCAATGGTTTGCCTCTGCCAGGCTGAACGAAGAATCTCCCCGGACATTGTTTATGCGTCCGATAGTACGTACATGCTGCTGAACAGATGATTATCCTGTTACAGTGCATACCTTTTGTTGAACACTGCTAGTTTTTTTTCTGGTCCCTGAGAGTTATAGAAGTTATAGAGATATAGAAATTAATCATCATCTTTATTAACCCTGTACTGCGCATTGTTGCCTGAGGGCAACAATTAATTTGCGTAGGCGCCATAAGCTTCAACGTTGGTCCTGGAAACCACAGTGTGGCTTGATGTCACAGTTAGTTTGTTAGCTTCCGCTAGATGACAAGCAATGTCCACAAATGACACCGTCAGGACACAGTATGAAGTGGAGAGAAGCCAAGGTCATTGAAAATGGCTCGAAATTTGAATTTGCTGAAGCAGCAATTGTTTCTGGAGCTGATTAGATATAGGTGCAGATATTAAATGTAGAGTTACATACGTGTAAAACTGCAAGAGTAGCTCTCTCGTCTCCATTTGAGGCCATTCTAATTTTACCAGCACAATATTTCATCACAATTTTTTGGCAGCGCAGGCACAGTATTGCTTGAGGTTTGAGTCCTAAGTCATTTTGTGTATTTGAGATGTTGATAGGAAAAACAACAGATATCACAAAAGCATGATTTTGAGAAAAACACTCCTTGTTGGATTTTATTAGGTTTTCAAGGGTTACAGAGACTTCTTTGTGACACATAGAATGTTTTAAAATATGTTTAAAATATATATATGTTTAAATATGTTATATGTTTTAAATTAGACCTGGTCAGATATATCATCACCGCGAAATTGTAATTTTTGGACATCTGTTGTTTTTCCTATCAACGCCTCATTTTTATTCAAAAACGGTAACATGTACAGATACGATCATTGCTACGTTTTTAAGGTCCGGCGATTACAATTTGGACTGGAATATAGATGGCCCCGAGATCTCAAGGGGAGCCAGTAAACGAAAGGGGATCGCGACCCCCCACCCCCCCCACCCCGAGCTGCATGAGACGGTGATATGGTGGGGGTTATGATCGCCTTTAGTTTTCTGGCCCCCTTTGCGATATGGATGCCATCTATATATCAGATCAAATTGTAATTGCCGGACCTTCAAAACATAGCAAAGGTCATCTCTGTATGTGTTACCATTTTTCAATTTAAAAACTTGTAACTTTTGACTCAGTCCATGTAACTTCAAAGTCATTGGGTCAGAGATGACCAAAACATAATAAAAACCATCCTTACATCGCCTATGATGAGAAAAAGGCGTTAGATTTTTTTTCTTCCCACAATCCTAAATGTGTGCAGTACAGGTTAATGGTCAGGTGTGTGACCTGGTCATCGCAGGCTACCCCATACAGGGACAAGCCATGAAGTATCTGGATGAATGAATGAATACGCTACATGGATCTGTCTATTGCTAACACTGCATTAATTTTGAAAAATGTGTACCACATGTTCATTATTCAGTATGTTTGCATAATGAATTTTAGTTACTTATGTTTCAAATGTTTGTACATGATAGGCCTTGAATGGGTTAAACATCAATATTGCAGTAGATTGCTCAATGTCATGTAGGAATACTAATTATTTTGTTATTCATTTCTTTATAGCCCCTTGTCTGAAAAGGCAGGACAATGGGCAAGTGCTTTCAGCTTGTTTCAGCCAGGTCAGATGTTCACTGCTGATGTTGTTGCCATGATGCAGTCCAATCTCAACTTGAAGACATTGAAAGTCTGGTGGGCTCGGAAGCAACTCAAGAAGGCATTAGCTGATCAGCAATTCGTAAGCACCAGACTGGAGGTCTTAGGCTGTGATCTAGCTGCTGCGCACTTCATAGTCCATCGGGGAGGAGCTGTCAAGTTTAAGAAATGGGATGAATGGTTCAGGAAGGATTCAGAAGGAAGATATTCATTGCCATCCAAGTACAACCCTGACTTTCAAATTGAAGCTATTGATGCATCCAATACTGCCTTGATGTACGAGGGACTTGAAAATTTCAGTATGTATATTTTAGTTCATTGTAGTCAGATTTTTACATGGAGTGAGAAGTTACATGGAACATAAAAAAGACCACTTACAGTCAGGTAGAACCAATTAATGGCAAAATAAAACAACTGCATAAGATATTGCATAAGTAAAAAGTAATTCATTACAAGATGTAGGGGCTTAATGCTGTACAGTTGGAAGTGGCATGATGGTATCAAATGATTTTAAAATATTGCCTTCAGTCCTAAGTAATGCAAATCAAGGTCTATACCACAGACTAGGAATAAATAAGGACTGGTCACTCCCCCTCTTATCACGTTGGGAGGCTAACGGGGAGGTAATGCAGTACGGAACCACAGGTGGTGCTGAGCAGGGCCCAGACCGAAGATAAGCACATTGCGCCGATGCCATCGATGACTAGTTCGAAGAACAAGCGCTCAGGCCCCAGCAGCTCATTGGTTTAAATAAGAACGTGCGGATAGGTGCTTCGATCGACGGCATCGATGCGATGTGCCTCTCTTTGGTGTGGGCCCTGCTCAGCGCCGCCTGTAGTTCCCAAGATGGATATACACAGTGTGGTGGCTAAACTCATTCGATACAGTAGAATGCTGAAGTGGGTCCGTCCATTGGCGGTGCACCAGGGACGATATTCCCCGCGCTTCCATGGAGTAGCATAGGAAAATGATGTTCCGAAAGGATTCCTTTCAAATTCCTGGACATTTAGGCGCATTTATGTTTCAAATATGGGTTGCCCGATGTTGCGTTAGGCTCTGGCTACCTTTACCCACATATTTCAACCCGAGGGGCATGAGCAATAAATTGTTGCTGGAGTCACGAAATGTGTGTACGTGTTGTAATACAGTATATTGTTATCCAGTTCAGACCTGGCTAATCTGGATCTTCGAATTATCTGAACTTTACTAGAAATTCTGCATTTCTGTACTGTACTGCACTGCATCTTGTAAAGAGGTTTCATAGCAGGCCACATACTGTATATTCTATGGATATTCTCAGATTCCTGTAGCCCATTTTCATAAGCTACCCATTTTCTTACTTGATTGAGCTCAATACAGGCACAGTTTCCCTTTATGTAAGCTTGTTTGTTAATCTTGACAGATATTCCAGTTTAGAAATAAGATCAAACACTCATTAAAACTAGTTTTGGGCATGCTGCTGTTTGCAAAAACACACTACTATTATGGTGTATTTATATCCTTTTTCCTTTTTTACAAGGGCGACTCTATGACATCACATGGCTCAGCTGCAGTGGTTGCCAGCACATAGATGACTGGTGCTTGGATCGTATCTGTGGTGAATTTCAAGATTCACTGGAATATTTAGATCTCAGCAATTGCCCTCGAATTACAGAACGGGGACTGGGAGCTTTGTATAAAAGCAGGTACAGTGAAATATAATAAAATTATTGGGCTCAAAAAGTGGAATTGACAAAATTATGAATTAAGACTGAATCCAGTTAAGTATACGGAGGCCTACCACCAAAGCAAAGCACACATTCAAAAATTGTCTCATTTTTTTGCATTCCAACAGTTAAGAACATTACTCTTAACCCTGGAACCGTGACGTGGGGTCTTTTAGGACCTCAAAGTAAAATGCATTAAATGATTATACAATGAACTGTTGCCATTTAAAAAAAACTATATAACAGGAAGTGCATGTTTATTTTGAATTAGGGATCATTTTAGGCATTGTTCAAAGAATGATTGCATATAGTCAATACATTGAAAAGTATTATATAAAAATTAATAAAAATTAAAACATGGATGGGGCCTAAAAGACCCCACGTCACGGTTAACGTAACTTTCAGGCAGGTCGCGGTTCCAGGGTTAACCTCTTTGTTACGAGCTCGGCCGAAAACGTCTAGATTTGAGCTTACAGATAAGGACAAGATATTTTACAAATAATAATAGATATACTTACACGTTCATGCAAAATACTATGAATGTGTTTGGAACCATTTTCATCGCCTAAAAGTCCCGAAATTAATTTTCAAAGAGATTGCTGTAAAAACTTGAAATTGAAGGACTTCTGGACAACTGTTAGGCCATCGCCTAGATGTTTGCTTTCATGTATTCTGAAGATAAAAACAATAACAGTTATACTTACACATTCATTCTGTTCACTATGAATGTGTATGGAACAATTTTCCTCGTCTAGAAGTTCCTAAATAAATTTTCAAAAATGTCGCTGTCAAAACTCGAAATGCAAGTACTACTGGCCAACTGGACTCTTGGGAGTCAGGCCTCACAGCCGTGGTGAAGATGAAGGGCCAAAGTCAGTCAGAAGTGTCTTAAAATTGAATGTGATGATTTGCAGTGCATTGCCTACTAGTGGAGTTGGGCAACTGACTGGACGTAGATCAGATTGTGATTGATGTTAATTATAGGATGAAAATATAACTGGTCTTCATAAGTGTTATTTCTCATAGAAAAATCAAGACACTGAGGATTTTCAACCTGCCTGCAGCTAAAAATCTGGAACTGGTCTGTCTGATGCTGGAAGATCTGTATCCAAACATCGACATTCAGGGAGTGGATTACATGAAAGGAACTGTACTTAAAACTGCCAATATTGTGGAAGGTGCAAAGTAAAACCCCATCAGATGCATAATTGGCCAATAAAAATAGCATATTTACACATTGCCCAAGAACTATTTATTTCACATAAGTGTACAAGATTAAAGCAGGTTCTCTTTGTGTCATGAATGCCACTTCACAACAATGTCAAGAGAAAAAGAGGTAAGTTCACAGAAAGAAGTGTATGTGATTAGGAGCATTTGGATGGGTCAAATAATAAAGATGAAGAGTGTTGGAGCTTCGACAAAAATAAAACACCTTTTCCTCGTCCATAATGCCAGTTCTGAACAATTGAGTATCGAAACAAACTGGCATGCATACCTTTGACGATCCAAGAACAAAATGAATATCAAGTGATTCTCAACGATATGCATTGTATTCTTTCTAACTATGGCATCACCACAATATTCTCGATTAAAGCATCCTCTGGAACTTCCCCCAAAAATTCAAAAAATAAATCAATTTACTCTTTTTTTTTTTTNGGGGGGGGGGGGGTAACTCAAACCTTGCAAAACTCTTCCTGTACAATAAGGCAATCTATTTATTGCAGAACATGGTTAATCTAGTATACTATATATGCAAAACCAACAGGCTTCACACGAATAATAAGCATGTATTTTTACCCGTGATAAGATGAAGATGTCATTTGGATTTATATTAATAATAATTCTTTTACCCGTTGTAAGTCTCCTAAGGAGGCATCATTTTTAACAATCACCTCATTATTTTGAATGCGGGAAGAAACAACCCCACAAAAACCAATCCACATTTGGGAAATCTTCTATTTGTTGTGGCAGGAAGTCAGAAGTGAAAGCAAACCCTTAACCCCTTGGCAGCCATTTGCATCGATGTGAATCTAGGATAGGCACCTATTTTTGAACGAGGATGCTGTTTTATGGCTGGCAGTCTTACTCTACAAATGACAGGTGCCATTTACAGCTATTCCCATATTTAACACAACTTAGTTTTCAATCTTTGGAGTTGTGATGTTGTATATACAGTGTTTCAAAATTGAGTTTGCATTCACATTGGTGGAAATTTCACCCTGTGAAATTGCCCGTTTATTAACCTTCAGGTTTGGCTTGTAATCATACATACTGTTAGAGAACCCATTTAATTGGAGAACCCATTTAATGCACAGAACCAACATATTAACACTGTTCCAACAGTAACTGCCATCCTCGAAGGTGAGGCAACAGGAGCCAGTGGCAATGAGTGTCTGCGACATTTTTACTGATACAGATGTGAGTCCCATTCTGAAACACATGGTATTTTAAATTATTCCTCTAATGAATGAAAATGTGCAAATTTACTTATCACATGACAATAATCAGAATATTAAACAACCACTGGCATGCACCTGTGTTAAAAATAAGACAATCGGGTTTGAACATATTAGTGGAAGTGGAACGTCATAAGCTTCGCATAAGATATCACTACTGCACCTCAAGAGGACCTCTGCAAGTTGTAGCCGAGCATCCAAGACTATGAAATTAATCAATAATTAATATATGCATAACCCCAAAGTACCATGAGGATTTGTCCACATGTTGGACCAAGGTGTATATATTTCTGCACATGGAAAGGCCATTACCTTAAAAATTTCCCACTACCCTTTCCTCCCACGTGTGAAAGGAAATGTGTACAACTAAGTCTTAGGTCACATGACCCCTTAAACCAGGTGTCAGCTCAGATCTGCATCTGTAGAAATGCCATGGATTGCTATCTTATCAGCAGGTTACACAAATGGGAAGCAGGCGTGCAGGCCTAGGTACAGTAAACTTCTCTAAGTCGAAATTCTCTATAAGTCGAAGAAAATTATGAGCTTGGTTGGTCACAATGTAAAATAATAAGAAATAAACTTCCCTAACTCGAATATCTATAACTCGATGTTCTCCATAACTCGAAGTGCAGGCAGGGCCTTATGATGGGATGTCAATGCATTTTCAGTCTCTCTAAGTCGAAGTTCATATTGGTGACAACGGAAAATTTTCTCATATCCCAGCCGAAGGGTCGAGAGTAGGCCACATGCACAGAAAGGCTCAATTTCCTGATCTCCGTCTACCAGACGTACCGAAAGAAGTGTTTGACTCAATTGTGACAATTGAATCCTTGAATCTAAGAGTAGGCAAATGTCCATAACGGAGATTTTTTCACAACAAAACAATGAGGAACATTGTAAGTGTGATAGTGATAGCTATTTTCAAGTTATGAACACCTTTCGTCACTGGATATAAAGGTAGGTTTCCTTACAGAGTTCTGTGCTTTAAAAATTCCAAACTTCTCTAACTCGAATCTTCTATAACTCGAAGTTTTTCCCGGTCCCATGGAGATTCGACTTTTAGAAGTTTTACTGTAATTTCAAATTCCCATTTTGGAGATGATAGACAATTGATGGCTGAATGCTCTAACTAGCAGGATATTCTTCTCATTCACATTGGTAACAATACCAAAACTGAAATGCAGTCACCCTGGTAATGGAAAGTGCCATAATTAACCAGAACAAATTCATCATGGGGATCTTACAAAAGCTCATTCTGTGAGGAATGATGCACTTGATAGCTACAAAACGTATAAATTTATGAAGCCCAAGTCCATACACTTTTTAAAAAGATGAATGTACACCAAAGAGTTCTGCTATAATATACATAGAGTAACTAGAGAGACGACTCCCTATCCCTTCCCCTTTCCCAGGCTGAGGCATCCGCCATCTTTACTAGGGTAATATTGTATTCTGACAGTTGTCTAGCAACTGGGACAACAATTAGTCCAATGATGTCAGGCGCTGCCATCTTTACTAGGGTAATATTGTTAGCCTGCCTCACATTTCACCCCAAGTCGTCTCTCTAGTTACATATAATATAGTAGAACTCTTTGATGTACACTGGCGGAAAGTATTGGTTTATTATAATGTTCAGCATGTGATGCAGTGAAGCATTAATATGCTCCTCTCTTTGCATAACGCACAAATACTTATTGCAACTGCTGAATATACTGTGACATACTCGAGGGCAAAATGTGTGTATCCTTTTTCTCCAGTCAACATGGCAAATCATTCAGTGATCTCTCTCTCTCTCTCTCTCACTCTCTCTCTCTCTCTCTCTCTCTCTCTCTCTCTCTCTCTCTCTCCCCCCTCCCTCTGGAAAGCCCTTGAACAAACAAAAGGCCATTCACCACCAATTATTATTATTTTTGGAAATTTTGGAAGTCCCATCAAAATTGGTCAAATGTAGCAGGGGTTATGAACAATTTTGTTTTTGGAGTAAAATTTTAATTCTGGATATGTCAAGTGCTGAATATTACTATGGCAATTTTTTTTAGAAACGTTGGTTTATTATTCTTAGTGTACTTAATTCTTACACACTTTCCTCCAAAGCCTGGGAATAAAATGCACATTTCTCACCCCAGTCCAGTTTCTTTTTCCGGTCAAGTCCATACATTCCTCTAGTTTATAGCCAATGGCAGTTGCCAACATACATGGGTAAAAAGTGCAACTAAGGGCCGGTTTCACCGAGCCCGGTTCTAATAAAACCCCTGTTCTTTCAGAAAATCCCTGCAAATAGAATAGGGATTTTCCAAAAGAACCGAGGCTTTATCAAAACCAGGCTTGGTGAAACAGGCCCTGACACATCTTTCCCTACTGACTGATACCAGGAATTAAGTTATGTATCTGTGAAAAACTAAAAAGTTGTATGAACCATTCACCACAACCTTACCATGCTCACACTCACAAATAATTTGCAGTCTCCCCACTCCATGCTCCCTCACACAGGAGTATCAAATTGAAACCATACTTTTATTATGGCATCTAGTGCAGGAATATCTGGGGCAAAATGTCATGCCAACCTGATGGTCATTTTAAAAATGTGATATCCCTGGTGTACAGACTTGTCCCCCTTCACTTTAGCAAAGTTCCTGTACCCCCAGATCATTTGACATAGAAGTGTTATTTTGTGTACACAACCCCATGCTGAGATAATGGGCTTCAAACGCAGGAATCAAGTATCATGGTTCATGGCAGGTATGTGTTCTACAGGGATGCTTGCTTTTTTTATTTCAAATGAAAGGTGTTACCATGCAGCTTTCACTTTAGCAGATCATCTCATTGGGCGTAGTAGACAATAATTGCTGAGACAGTGGAAGTGGGGTAGGCTGGCTCCATGCAAAAGCCCTCGGTATGCACTCCATTCAGGGTAAAGCTAATTTTCTCAGAACTGAGGCTGTGGCAACTACGGTCCAGTTGTGCGATGGATGGTAAATGCAGAATACAAGATTAATTGCTTAATCTGTATGTATCATTGATCATGAAACTGGCCCTAAATGACACCTCTAATTAAGATACTTTCTTACTGCCCATGAACTCGCCCTATACATTTTTTTAAAGCATCATAACCTACCATCCTGCATAGTAGATAAAAATATGAGCTGCACATCTAGTCTGTTGCTTATAAGTGAACAGGCAGCTGCATCAGTATATTTCATGTAACAGTTTTATCACTTTCTTGCATTGCAAGGTATGACAGGCAGTTTACATCTTTTCACCATGATAATAGCAACACTGTAATAAAATTACAATGCAAATATATTTGCTCTTCTATAAATTTAAGACATTGTCACTTACCAAAATAAAAAGTATTTTCTGATAATTATTTAGCTATTTTCCAATACACGTAAATATGTGTGTAGAAATGTACACACCTTGGTTTCTAAGAGGTTACATCAATTAACAATGCAAGTAAAACTTTGCTCTAGTAGATTACTGAAAGGATTTAATTCAAGATGTTTAATTAGAAGCAACAAATATTTAGTGTAATCAAAATCAGGTTCAAAATGGTCCCATGTCATCTAACACTATGTCACCAGGTGAGGGTTCATTATTTCATTTTCTTTCTTGGAATTTTCAAGAGCTGCAGGATATGTTTCTCGCATGACTTTTTCTGAGGTCAAATAAAAGAATAAATGCTGATGGGCTTGGGAGCATAGGGACATTTTGCAAAGAAGTCCCAGAGGTCATATCAATCCATAATAATGTTCTGATGCCACACCATGAAAGTACCGTTGAGAATCACCTTTAAAATAGGGACAGAGTGGGGTGGGGTGTGAAGAGACAGGAAAGTAAAGGGCATAGGGGAAGCAGGAAAACAACCAAACCAACACAAACCCATCAGGTTATCCTGTCCTTGCAAGTTCTCCCACTTAGCACAACACAACATAGAATAAAACATAATTATGCAGGAATCCTTTGTCATGTTTAACCTATATAGTTTCATGACAAAAATATATAGACCACTTTAAAAAAAAATTAACACAAACAATGAAACAGATAAAATGCAGCTGGTGTGCCACATACTCAAACCTTTATAATTTTTCATTCCATCGCATATTTCAGTGTCTGAGATCGTTCACTTCTGTGATGGCAACCAATACACCAGATAATTCCTACTAATTAAATGCTGCACAGGGTAGGAGGGGGGGGGGGAGAGGAGGGAGGAGGACAAACATTTAAAAAAATAACAACAAGGGGCAACAGGACAATGTAAAGCAGGTCACACCCATGCCACACACATATACACACGCCACACACGCATACACACTTGACAGCAACAACACGTGGTGTGGATGGGATTTTTTTCTCTTAGCTTTTTCTCATTTATCACCTGGTGTGTCACCATCCTGAAACGGGACACCAACAATTAGACTAAAAGAAACTGGAGGACAAAGGAAAAAACTATGCAGGGAGGAGCTGGATAGAAAAACAAGGGATGCTTTTTCCCATGAGCATTGTCAGGTAGTAATTCTGTTGCAATCATGTGCCAACTAAAAACCAGGTAGGAAAGGCAGCTCAAGTTGACACATAATTACTCTAGTGACGTCATGCGTGAAAGGATTTCACATAAAAATTGACCTCCTTTATGAAAGTGGAAACTCACACTTCCTGCCTCTATTATTACATGACTGGGGAGAGGCAATACAGATCCTGCCTGTCTCACATCACTTCTTTCTTTCATAAAATGTTATAGTCATGACATAAAATAATGGCATCGGTTTAGGGATCGGGATTGCAGGGTCTTAATCATCTATTTTTTTGAAGGTAAACATTTGAATTCAGTCACACAATTTTTTTTTACTTGTATACAACAAAGTCACATTTCGGAGGGCGAAGAGATTAGGAAAGGGGTGGGGGCTGGGAAGGCCCTGTCACACAGCAGGAGTGGGCACTATTCTCCAAAATAAATTTCACTAATGTTACATGTTGTATATGTGTAGAAAAAAAAAGGTCTAAGACGAAATTACTGTGGTGGATGGACTTCAAC
The DNA here is from genome assembly GCA_000934665.2 of Catajapyx aquilonaris. NCBI lineage: Eukaryota > Metazoa > Arthropoda > Diplura > Dicellurata > Japygidae > Catajapyx > Catajapyx aquilonaris. The sequence continues at coordinate 5,996 of JYFJ02004788.1, read as the reverse complement.
GTGACAACAAAAATATAAGTGCTATTCACACACACACACGCGCACACTCACACACACAAAGGAGTCCTGCCATCTACCCTCTTCGCACTTTGGCATATTGCACCATATGATATAAAATATTCGTACCCACCCAGATTTAGCAGACGATACAGTGCGTAAATCATCATGTCCTTTCATTTCTTGCACCTCCTGTAGTCTTCAAGTCATATTGTCACATGGGCCTGGAAAAATCCAGGACACTTGAACACCTCCCCACCACAAATGGCCCACAGGTTTCACAGTTGCAGACGAGAAACACTCACTGGCATTTAATGCGTAACTCTTCTTATTTTCTCTATGACAGAAAACAGTCCAAAGACAGTCCTTTTGTTTCAGTGCTTCCATTTACAAAACACTTTGCCATTTTTTTTTTACACACACAACTAGTATACATTATGGCAAACACAACTTCCATTATAGATTATTTTAACTTTGTATTTTTCTTTGGGGTGTGGAGGAAGGGTGAATGAGGACAGGATTATTTTTTTACCTACTTTTGCACTATATTTAATGTCCTTTTACCTTGAAAAAATAGTTAGAACCAAAGCCTACCCCTCTCCCCTGCAATGATCATGGTAAAGCAGAAACCACCGCAAATAAACTTATCATATACAGTAATGAAAATATCCCCCTATTGTCTACTGTCCAGTTCCCTGTATTCTCTCTGCATTGATCATGTGTTAAGTTCACAATATTAGTGATAATAGCAACCCCCATAAATAGAATCCAAGCAGAGCAAATAATAATAGTAATAATAATAATAATAATAATAATAATAATAATAATAATAATAATAATAATAATAATAATAAACAACAGGAATAAAGGTAGAGAGTTCAAATAGTATCTAAAATACACTACCTACACTATCAGCCTTGCTTGGGCACAACTTCCTGTAGACACCCTCGATGAAGCTGCGCCTGCAAATGTAAGATAAAAAAACATGATGACATTCCACTCCAATAAAACCATAACGGTGAACAATATGAAACCCGTTCATGGTGTCTAGAGAGGATACTGTTAAACGCAGGGACTTTAAACTTCCATCACAGCAAGACAGTATCACTACTTCCTAACTGCATAGGTAAGAGTCTGTATGTGCATACCACACCCGTCACCGCAGCAAATCCAAGATGGCATGCATACTGTCGAGCATGTCCAAGCAGGATCAGAGCATTGTTTTTCCATTGCTGATGGTGGAGGGCAACAGACATGCGGAAATACGTACATCAGCAGATGTTTAAGAAGAAGACACCCATCGTGGAATCGTGCTGGCTATTCCAAGATGTCAAACAATCCACCCTGACCTTCCCCAACCAGGCCAGACTCAGCCCGCAATCACGTACCTACCATCATTGCACGTGTGGACCAGCTGGTAAGGGAGGATCGTGGGTGCAACTGTCTTACTTGGATGCAATAGTCAGCCTTAGTTATGGTAGTGTTCATATTGTCCTTCACCACCTGGAGTATAAAAAGATTAGGACACATTGGGCACAGTGCTCAACAGTCAGGAGCTTCACATGGGATTGTCACTGGAACTTCTTTAACACCAGCACCATTCCACGACGTCTTTGCCATGCAACTGTCACCATTCACCTTGCATAAGCATCCCTCCATGGATTTACATGGATCTATTGCCATTAGAAATAGAATAACAATGCTCTGATCACGTTTGGAGACGCTCGACAGGGTGCATACCAACCTGGATTGGCTGCGGCGTCAGGCACAGTATGCGCATGTAGACTCTTACCTATGAATTTAGGACAGTGCTTCCCAAACTGTGGGTCGAGACCCCAAATGGGGTTGCAAACAAAATATTTGGGGTTGCAAGGGTGGGTAACAAATTATTTTTACAAAATGATTCTATCTCTCTGGAAAAATGTGCCTGTAAACAAGATGATGTGTAAATTGAGCCATAATTGTCATTGACTACCACTGAAGGATAGAATTGGAAGTGGGGGTCGCGAATTTTACGATACGAATTTCTGGGGTCACCAGTGAAAAAGATTGGGAAGGAGGAAGATTTAGGAGGTATTGATACTAGCTTTTTTCTTTTATTTTGTTACCCTGTGATAGGGCAGGGCCCTCTTAAGGTGCCTACACACGATAGTGAAACACTTGCGGGTTTCACGGAGTGGAAGGATCCTATTGCGCACACTGCCTACAGACTTTTACTGGAAAAGTGCATGTGACGTGAAGGAGACGATGGCATTCAATCAACCACACAGGCTGAGAAGCCACTCTTCTGGGTCCTGCCTCCATCCTCTCACTCCTATGGCCCTGCTGCAATGACCGCATGGCTAGGGACTGGAAGGAGAGGACACATGCACCACTTTTCAGACCTTTTCAGCGAGTGACTGGACCAGAAGGGGCCATCTTGAATCGTGATGTCACTTGCGCTTCACAAAGGAAAAATAGAGCTTGTCCTGATTCCGTGCATGAGGAACTTGAATCATGCCGATACGAACAGTGCGCTTTCGAGTCTAACCCCGCCGCGCGTGATTTCTCCTGCGTGTTTCACTACCATGTGTAGGGGCCTTTAGGGGGTGAAGGGGAGGTTGCTAGTCATTTCGGACCCCTCTTAAATACCAAACCTTTTCTCTTGGCCCTGTAGGAGGAATTATGCCTGGACATGTTGGGTGAAAAGCGGAAAAAGACCTGACCAAGCGAGGGTGATGGGGATGGGATTTGAACCCCAGACCTCCTGCTTGGCTGGCCAGTAGCATAGCCACTAGACCACCATGCTGCCACTATTGATACTATCTTGATGTGGTGGAAGTTTCAAGTCCCTGTGTTCAGTAGTATCTTCTTCAGATGCCACAAACAGGTGTCATTTGATTCACCCTAATAACAGCACCAATGATTCACAACTAACTTGGCACAAAGTCCACCTCCTGGCGGGAGACCTGGTATGTCCTCTTCTGTCAGCATTTGAAGCACATGTGCAAACTCCATGCTGTCATTATGATCCAGTATCTCTGCCAAGAAAAAAAAATGGTTGTTTACAAAACAAGTTGCGCATATAAAAGGAAAACAATATAAAAATGCTTTCAGCCATTACATGTCAGGATTTCATTTGCATCGAAACCTCCCCTCCCCTTGTTCACCATGCAAATTAGCCAATTTTTTATTTAAAATCTCTGGTAAGTTTTATTATTTTAATTAAACCTCATTTAAAGCAGCCTACAGTATGTGCAGTAGTCCATTTATATAACCTGTGAATAGCTCATTTTTACAATATCTAAGACCATTTTCATATCATCCCCATGTTAATATTACCTGGACACACCTGTTTATTTATTAGCATAGGTAATAATCAGGAGTACAGTGTACTATCAATTTCAAAATGTATTCACCTGAACTGGCACTAACATTGAGCAAATAAAAATTCATGGAATATATCACAACAAAGCCTAATTCAACACTCTAACTATAGGTACCAACAAATCTCGATATTAATGAGTAAAAAGATAAACCATATTAAGTTTTAAAAGACCCAAATTTTTAAGATATTCAGTGGAAAGAACTAGTTAGCAATTTCTTATAGTTGCACATTGGTGGTCAAGAAAATCAAGACCTCTGCTATCTTCAAACCTGTTGGATGCAGACACTTGCCACTTAGCTTGTTACCATTCCAGGAATGTCCTGATAAGCAGTTATTCTGAAATGCCACTAATAACCATACTTTAAGGTCAAGAGAAATCCAAAAAAATATGCAGAAATTTTCTTAGTAGTATTCCTTCTTTTTTCAAACACCCTGTACAAGCCATGAGAAACTATGAGTAGTTCAGCCACTTGTGTATTCTCTCATTAATCATATGGCCATGCAATTGTATTTTGTACATGAAAAATAATCAAAGGTATTATTGACTGTCAAAAATCCAATGAATATGCCCAGACCTGAGATCCGCCTCTCCAGAAAGGCCTCCAGCTCTGCCTCCTTGGTGATGGCATCTGGCACAGGCTGAGGTGCCGCAGGAAAGGTGACTAGCACAATGCTGATATTGTCTCTGCTTCCCTGTAAGAATAGGATTTGATTAAGACCTTAACCACAAGCTGTGTTACAGTGTGTTCCAAGTATTGGTGTCTTTTAGTTATTGCAAATTTCACCCGAACTTGTTATTTGTGTGTAGCTTATCACATCCCGATGGCAGTGCCTAACTACTCCCAGGTGTTGACGAATGTAGTAGCTGCTTTGGGGGAGGTGTGGTGGCCGAGATGGTAACGTTTTAACTTTCTGATTGAAAGGTCCTGGGTTCAATCCCTGCCCGGGATTTCCCTTTTGGCTGCGTCAAGAGGGTCTCTGACCCGTACCTTGGAGGTGTCTGGCAACCTGACCTCCTGGGAGGCAGCACATGGCCCAGTGCTTGACATTGGACTTGCACCCGTGTCCCTTCCCCTAAAAATCCCTCTCCTTACCCTACATCCTTGATTCCCTGCACCGGAGAGTGAAGTAAAACCCATACTAGAAAACTGATGGTGGTCTGCCACTCCCCTATAATGACTTCCAGTTGTATCACGAGGTTTATACATGTACATATATACAGGGTGAATCCGATCCCCACCGACAGCCATGTACCAATGGCAGAATGGGCACCAGGGGATCAATTAATGTAGTCATCATGTCTCGGCCGCCTCATTACGGGGATAATTGCCTTCAAACATGTAGTACAAAGTATCCTGGCAGGTATGTAAACCTTCAGCCACCAATCGCATCGCAGGGCACAGTAGCGCGATCACTATTTCGCAAATGATCGTTCATCTCCGTAATGAGGCGGCCTAGACATGATGACTCATCTACATTAATTGATCCCCTGGTGCCCATTATGCCATTGGTACATGGCTGTCGGTGGGGATCGGATTCACCCTGTATATAATAGAGTCGTGGCGTTTCAAACATGGCTATCTTCAAAAATGTGAATTTTGAGATGTCCACCCCATCTGCTGGCTAGAGTGGAACTACATTAGTTCCTGAAGCAGCAGTAACAAAAAATGACCATCTTCACATCATTCTGCTTCAGTGAAAATCGTGGTAATTTCAGAAGGTAGCTATCTTCGGGAGCATGGTAGGATCAAAAGTGACTACTGAAAAGTTGAGCCTGTTGAAGATAGCCATTTTTGAAACGCCACGACTCATTATATACAGGGTGATCAAACTTTTTTGTCGTTTTAGTTATTGACAAATTCGGCCTTAGCTGCTTATATTGTAGCCGTTGTTGGCAACCTGTTGTTGAAATCAGGAATCGGAAATAACAACGGTTGATATAAGCAACAATATTACCTCCGTCAAGATGGCGGACGCCTGACATTATTGAACTAATTGTCGTCCCATTTGTCATTATTTGTTGTTGTCCCAGTTGCTAGACAACTGTTAGAACAACAATATTACCTCCGACAAGATGGCGGCTGCCTCAGCCTGTCTAATGGAAAAGGATAGGGAGTACCTCGTCTAGGTATATTATATGTTATAGCAGAACTCTTTGGGATTAAACAACACGAAACAAATGAAGATTGATTCGAACAAATTAGAATGCCATTCTTCATTTGTTTCGTGTTGTTTAATCCCTAATATTAACCGTTGTTATTTCCGATTCCTGATTTCAACAACTGGTTGCTAGCCACGGCTACAATATTAGCAGCTAAGGCCGAATTCGTCAATAACTAAAACGACAAAAAAGTTTGATCACCCTGTATCTGAGACATGATATAAGCCCAATGTAAGATAATCAATATCATCACCTATTTTCTCGTTAAATACGCATTGTAATAGGTAATCTTGACCACAGAATACCTTGACCTTCTTGCAATATCCGTATAAACGTGTAAGTTATCCCAGATCTCAAAGACTGTAATATGTAATGCACATTGTGTGTGACATAAGGGGTCGTCCATATACCACGTGACCATTTTGGGGGGGGGTCTACTGATATACCACGGTTGGTCATGGGGGGTAGAGG
>JYFJ02004787.1:0-29473 GCA_000934665.2 Catajapyx aquilonaris | reverse complement strand
GGAACGCAAATTTTACAAACAAGCAAACTTCCAAAAATATACCCGTACCTTTAACAGCATCCCAACATACCCGGGCAACGCCGGGTAACCTGCTAGTCTTCTATAACTGAAAGATTTTTTCCATTGCCATGGAGATTCAACTTATAGAAGTTTTACTGTAGTTAATTTTTACAAAAAGATTGGAAATGATTTCATCATGTGCACCTTTATGCAGACACAGAAGTGACAAATGAGGCAGGCCCTGCCAACAACCTCAGGATTATCTTAAAAGATCCTTTGGTACGCAAAGTGCATGGCAAGAGTGGCTTTCGAATACTGCTGCACTGGCCCAACGAGCCTCCAACACTGCACGTAGCCACACATGGATCATTTGTGTACATCAACACCACGCGACATATCAGAATGTCCGTGAAGCTGTTTCGGTCCATCAACATTCCAGAGCGCCCGTGCAGCAAGGTCCAGGATTACTCCCATATTAACTGCAGTTACCACTGCTTCCGTAAGACACTGCTCCAGAACAGCACCTGTCGCCTGCCTTCTATCAGTGATGGTAGGAAAGAAGTTTTTGCAAGTGCAGTAACATTCCACCTTACCATGTAATGTGACAATGTTGAATATTTGTGTCCTCAGAGAATGGAAGAATTCCCCTGTGCAATTCAAGCAAGTCATACTCAGATGTTGCCGACTTGATAAATATGATATTCTACTCTCACTGGTCCATGGACATGTGCAACTGTTCCCACGCCTGTAACCTCCTAGTGCTTGAGAAGAACATACAAGTGGCTCCTTTGGGGGATGGCCAGGCAGAACTGATCATTTACTACAATGACCTGACCTACCAAGCATTCACAGACACCTTCTCCTACACGACGACCTTCCTTCTCAGCGACATTGGAGGTGCTCTGGGTCTCATGCTAGGTGCATCCCTCCTCAGCTTTATTCAGATTGGAGAGATTGGAATTTTGCAGATCAGGCAATGTGTTAAAAACAGGAGGAAAAGAAACTAGCACAGGGAACCAGAACACTGCTGTAGCATCAGATTCAATAACTGCAACGAACAGAAAAAAATTAGTAAATTGCACCACAATCACATATCCTTATGATCAAACATAATAAACAAAATGGCATTTTAAATACATGGCCTGTAGTGTACCAGTCTTAATGAATACAAATGAAAATTGCCTGATCGTAAGTGTAAGACTGCGTGCTGTAACATCCTGACACTCCAAACACCATGAATTCCAGTCCCACTGTAAAATTTGTAATTGACAAATTGACAAAATCACAGGTTCAAAAATAAAAATAATCATTTGAAAGGAACCCACTTTCTGTTTACTGTACATACACATACAAGTGTTCCCACAATCCATGCACACATGCACACACACACACACAGTAAATTATCATACTTCCCCCTTTTTTCTTGCCCCCTGCCCTGAATTTTTCATATATACTTCAATATATGTTTTTATATAAGTTGGTTCATTACATAAAAAACTTTCCCTTGTGTATAAGGCAGAGTGATGTGACCTACAAAAGGAGTTGTGCTTGTCTTGTCAAAGGACTCGTTCCTTCTCCAAGTGCATTTGAGGGGAGAGAAAGCTGTCTTTGCATACAAAAAGACAGGGGCCCATTTTCAAAATGAAAGATGTCACCTCCAAAAAATTTTTAAAAAAGGCTCTCATCGCAGAGGAGTGTCTTTAGTGGTAAGTTTTTCAATCAGTTCTTGCAAAGGTGCCAATTCTCGACGATCAATCAGGCTGAACTCCTGAAATTAAAATTTTTAAATAAGTTTATTTGGCAAGACTTCCAGCTACTGTGGGCCACCAGTCAGCTTGTTAATTCAACAGTTTGCAAAATTTCCCACTTAAGGGCGCCGGATACCTACATGATATTTCCAACTCGCAGACCAAGTTTGGCCGAGTCATGGGTGCTGCATTCTCTTTGCACCACCGATGCGGGTGGCTTGCTGGAGGTACGGACCTGAAATTTTCACAGCATGGCAAGGAAGGTCCAATTGAGACCCCGACGAAGTTCGATCAACTAGGATAATAATTGAGATAGCTACAAGGGGAAGGGTTTTTGAAAAACGGCTGACAGCATCCGGATGCGAATTTGGGAAATATCGCGACGATATTCTACTGCAAAAGTATTCCTCTTTTACCACTTCAAAGTGCGATTGAGTTGGTCTATTGGTTTTTACACTAAATTGAAAACCACAACACCATTGCACCGTGGAAAATCGGAGGGGGTACTTCAGAAAGTAGAACAGTTGGTAGCTGACCCGTGTCTAAGGGCCTAAATACTGTTCTCTTTGTTGACACATTGCTCAGTGGGGGCATTGCTCAACAATATGAGTAAACGTTGTCAAAAAAGAACACGGTTTAGTCCCTTATGGCCGGTTTCACCGAGCTCAGTATATTTTAAATCCAAGTTTCTTTTCGAAAAACTCTCAGTTTTCATTGTTGACAACAATGGTTGCTATGGCAATTCTTGTTATAACCGAGGTTCTAAGTTATACTGAGCTCGGTGAAACTGGCCCTAGGCACAGCTCGGCTACCAACTGTTTTATTTACGTGGTGCAGTGGTGTCACAGTTTTCAATTTAGTGCAAAAACCAATAGACCAACTCGCACTTTGGAGGGGTAAGAGAGGAATACTTTTGCCATAGAATATAGTCTCGATATTACCCAAATTCGCATTCAGAGCCAAGATGCCTTTAGCCGTTTTTCAAAAACGCCTCTCCTTGTAGCTATCTCAATTATCTGAATTGATCGCAACTTCGTCTGGGGCTCAATTGGCCCTTCCTCGCCGTGCTGCGAAAATTTCAGGTCCGTACCTCCAGCGAGACGCCTGCATCGGCGGTGCAAAGAGAACGCTGCACCCATGACTAGGCTAAACTTAGCTCGCGAGTTGGAAAAATCGCGTAGATATCTGGCGCCCTTAACAAACACTGTGAGAAATGTACAACTTTGCAAATCAGTAGAAAATGAGGGCCACAAGCACATTTGCACAAATGACAAATTGTACCTGTGGCATTTTATAAAACTCTTATACCACAGTTTCATTTACTCCACTGTCTCGTTAAAAAGCATGGTACCAGATTCTGTCTTAAGATTGGGGCTAACCCCTGTCTGCAGCTTACCTGAACAAAAAAAATGAAATGTTTGAAAGAAGTGTTGAGATGAGCCTCCTCTCCAAGCTGCACTACCTCAGCAAAATGCTGGTGGTAAATGTGGGCATACACCCTGAAGAGCCTCTTCAGAATGGTCTTTGCAATGGACAGGAAGTTCTTGGGAAAGGGCACCCCAATCTTTGACGGGAACAAGGTCTCATCATCCAGCTGATCCTGCACCCAGGTCATCAGGTAATCTATGTACTTGGGGGCAGAGCACTTTATGGGCTTCTTCACTGTCTGACCATCTGCCCAGTGGTACTCATACTTGGGGCCTGCCGCCATTATGGGACACGAATCCTCTGTGCAGAACTCAGTTATGGTGCCATAAAGCATATTGATCTGGTTGAAGAAGTCGACCGCTATAAAGTGAGAATTTCTGTATAGTGTCGGCTGCAGTTTAAAAATGCCAATGATCAAAGTGTCTTAAAAACGAAACACATCTTCCTGGTTAACGGCCAATTCTGGATAGATCATAATATGACGATAACTTACTATTGACTGCAACCCATTCATTTAGATCCTCTCCTTCCGGCAGCATAACTGCAAGCCTTAGGTTTCCTGAGCCAAGTGTTGCAGCAGCATGCTTCATCAAGTCATACTGATGGGTGCCCTCAGGGATGTTCTTCTTAGGCTTGAATGTCTTGGATGAACGGTTTCCACTAGAAAGAGCCAAGAGCACATTAGCCAGTGAATTAGGCACAAAAAGTAGCAGTAAAACGATTGCCACTACATCTCTGCCACCATTGGTTAGCAATGTAATGACAATTTGATGCAAATTTCTAAATGTCTTGGCCAAATCTTGTACTTTACATCCCATTTCTTACTGGTTAACTTATCTTTGATATGTAGATGTGCTGAGAAGTGTACTGTCACATGTTGGCTTCCTTGACTTTTCACATGTTATTTCATTGCCTTGCAACGGGATGGCAGAGGCTGGGCAGAGGGTTTGTGGTGGGGTGTGGTGTGGTGGCATCACTGCAGATATGGTAACTGTGCAAGTTTGAGAGCTTGATACAGCTCGTTTTATTTACTGATGTATTGCTGATTATGTCAACACACAATCAGTAGGAAAATAATTTCTACTATGCTACAGTGTAGATGTCATGTGATGGATAGATGAGCATGAGCAGAGACGTCAATCCTTCCAATTCTTTATAAGGGTAGGTGCCATCTTGCAGCTTATGCACAGGCGTGGCAGCCATCAGACGATCAACCAAATGCCAAGCAGAACATGCATCCCCACATTCCACCAGGAAAAGTCACGGCAGACAAAAGTGTGTCACTGGTATCCGAAGTGAGGGCAGTTGTTTGCTGCCCTGCCACTGTTCAACATTCAACATACGAAAATCATCTGCTTGTGCTGGTGCACAGTCCAGTCGTCCAGACATCATGTCTAAGAAAATGGTTTGGCAATAGTTACAGCAATTTCACAATGGGCGTGCAAGCATGAAGGACAACCTCCCAGTCACTACTGACAAGAACGTTGCACAAGTCAATGACGTTATCTACTCTCTGTAGTGGCCTCACTTCATCTGCCTTACTCCATGTGCCCAATACACATGTGTCTGCCATGACTTCTCCCTGAATGTGGATGGGCACACTCTGCTCAGCACTCAGCCTTGTCCCATGGCTACTACACCTGCACTTGCCAGATGATGCCTACCCATTGTATAAAGCAGTGGTTCTCAAACTTTTTTGAACAAGTACCACTCCATGAGGATCAGTAAACTGAAGTACAACTGTCAATGAATGGTTAATTTACACCAGTGTTGTTTTGAAGAAAATGTCACTATAATCACAGTAATGACTATAATATTATAAGGTTAAAGTTATATAAAACTAGTTAAAGAATAGGTTTTAAAAAGCGTGAGGCGTATAAACAGGTAAAACGACTGCAAAGTCATATGTGCAGGCCACATGAATACCACTTGGCATGGCTTGAAGTACCACCAGTGGTACGCGTACCACAGTTTGAGAACCGCTGGTACAGTCCTGGACAAATTAGCCGTAGCTGAATGTTTTTTTTCCGTTGGCGACGGCGCTGCGTTACCTGGCAACCCCGTCCGGCGGGCCAATTCAACCACCAGCATATGGAGAGTGCTTCCATTGTTGCCACTGTTTACAAATCGAGTGAGTGACGCGGGCGACCCAGCGACGGGTCTCTTCTGCCTGCGCACTCACTCACTCGATTTGTAAACAGTAGCAACAATGGAAGCGCTCTCCATGGGCTGATGTTTGAATTGGCCCGCCGGACGGGGTTGCCAGGTAATGCCGCCGCCGCAGTCGCCGGAAAAAAGCATTCAGCGACGGCTAACATGTCCAGCACTGTATAAAGTACCGGAAAAATGGACATTCCTGCTCATGTTCTTCTTTACCCTCTCCATCGTATGGATTTGACACTGCAGCATCGCAAAACTTATTTTCCTACTGACCCTCAAATCTTAAATAGGGACCCAATCTCTGCTTTCCAAATAAACGAAACACGAATACGAAAGGAAAACTCCAATAAAATGTAAGGCCATGATGAAAGATTAATTTGCATTATGGGGTATGAGGAGTGCTGTACTGTTGACAGGTGAGATGGACACAAGCAGATCACTGACCAATGACACATCAAGCCAAAATGGTCAGTGATAATCAACAGCAACTTTGGACTGCTATGCGTAACGAGTGAACTGTACAAATCAATCCAGTTCCAATAATTTATTGACAAAGGCAATAATGCATTTCTCCAGAAAAAGTTAAACACTTTGCTGCAGAGCACCCTAACAGACTGCAATCTAGTTCCCTTTCCTCCCAAAGTCCTATTGTGGTTTAGGAAACAGTGTATACAGGGCAACTTGCCAACACTGATGGCCACGAAAGATTTTCACTTTCCTTATGAAACTGACGATTTTTGTGCAACCATAAAATTATTCGTAACACAACCCTACACCTGACAGTCTCCCAATATTGGAATGATGGCCGAGATACTCACAACAGGAAACTCATCTCTGCTTGTCAATTCTCTCCTCCTCTGCAGTTATATGTTGGCGTGGTCCCCCGCTTCTCTTTCTCTCCGCCTGTCTGTTCCTGGGCTGGGCCTCCAACCCGAAGAAGCAGCCCAATCTCTTTTTCTTCCCGTCCTCTTCCCCTGGGGTCCCCCCCGAAAATTCAGACGCAGTAGGAAAGGCACATCCGTTTCCAGCATACAAAAAAAAGGAAGACTCCGTGCGTCCTCCTCCCTCCTCAGTCCGTCCGTCCCCGAACTATTTCTGTTTAAAAAAAAGCGGGACCTCCCCTTGGAAAATAAAGGAGACGGATCTCTTTGGGGCTTCTTCTTCTTCTGCGGTGCCGTCACAATCGGTCCATTTTTTGACGTATTTCAATATGGCCGATCGCACTGACAGGGGAGGGGGGCCGTTTCAAGCGCAGCTGCTCCTTCATCCCCTCATGGCAGCGAGGGTAACTACCAGGGTGTTCGCTCCTTTCGAGCGGGCTACGCATGTTTCATAAGGCGGATTCCGTGTCCTGAAATCCAATCTGCAGTAATCGTGTCCATTGCACCGATTCCACGAGCGGTCTAATCAGCAAGGGCACTGCAAGCACCTAACGTTCTTTCGCAACTGTTATAGCAGTTGGATAGTAGCTGATTGGTAGTGTTGCCCATCCCTACTTCCGTCTGCTTGCAATGTTATTCCACCAGGGGGAGATGCACGCGGCAGACTTTAAAATTAAATATTTTACATATTAACGTGCACCACGACGCTCACTTCGGTAGACAATCGGGAACATGGATTTTGTAACAGGCCACTCTTCAAACACACTAGCTAGTATCATTTCGCGGGTAATTCAAGCGTATGTTGGCGCAGGACCTTGCGCAGGACAATAACAAACAGCACCCTTATCAGCTTGTCGTTGTCACTACCGCGTAGGAGAATGCTCATGAAATAAATCAGCTGTCAGTCTAGAAAGCTACTTACCACAGCTTGCAGTTTATGTCCCCTACCGTGGAAAAGTACCTCCCAGGAAGAGATAGAGACCCTTATACTTTGCTGTGCGGACAGTCCACTTACCTTCTACAAAGGATCAAGTCAGTAAGAGCATACTGTATATTGCAAAAATAATAATAATAAAATGCTCAAAATAAACAATAACAAAATTATCTGTAAAATAAACTGTAAACTATTACATGAAAAAAAAAACCATTTTCATGGAAACATGTACCTAGGGAAATTCTTCCATAGCAATTTACATACATTCAACACCTTGGTCAACACACTGTACAAGTTTACAAAGCCCACTTACAGTTAGAGTAAAATAACTTGAAGAATTTTTGTTTCTTTTTTTCTTTTTTTCTTTTCTTATTTCTTATTTTACTTTTATGTAATTGAGTGACATATGGCACATGATAGTATAAAATAATATAAAAATAATTAACCAAAAATAGTATGTGTACAAAAATGTTTGACATTGACTAAGACAGAATTAAAAAATAATATACTGAGACAAAAATTATTACAAGGATGTTCGAAAAGTTTTTACACTTTATTTCTTTGCCACAAATAGAGGCCCATGCAGGTTGGCAGATAGGCACACATTATCAATATAATCCTCCTGACGAATTTTTTGAATAAATATATTAATTTTAAGTTTAATTTGATTATACACTACCCAGGAGGGTTTTGAACAATTTGAAATTTCCGCACAGTACCAGTTTGGACCAATCAGAATCCGTTTACACTATCCAGCATCCCGGCATAGTGCGCTATGCTATTTTCCACCCCCGCTTTTCCCTCGGACCCTCCTCCTCCTCCCCCCACTCCCCTGCCCCTCCCCCAGCCCCTCCCTTGTCTCCCTAGTGACGTCAGAGGGCACGCCATTTCTTTTTCTTCTGTTGCCGAGCGAGGAGGTGCGTCGTTCTCTTCCCGGCACAACAAACCGGCGAATTCCAACCAGGACCGAACCTCCCACGGTACAGTGAGTAGAGCAGGGTGACTGCACAGGGGGTCGACTCAGGGGCAGGGACATGGGCAGTTGGGAAGGGAGGGGGCTGAAGAACACGGGATGGAACGGGGCGGGGGAAAAAAAGGGACAGAGACGCCAGCATCGGGACGCCATCTTGGAACAGAACGTAATCGCCTGGCTTTGCTTGTTGTGTTCTCTTCCGTGGGTGAACCCCCGGGGCTGCCGGGGCCGGTCTTCCGCAGTCTGGCGACGCTGGTCAGGTATTCTGGGGTTTGGAGTGGTGCCGGCGAGATTGGCGGAATAATCGCAGGGATTTGCCGGATGAGAGAGGGCGGAATAGGCACTGTGGGTGGAACCGGTTAGGCCGCGGAGTAGATGTGGTAGGGTTGGAGGGAGCTCCAGATGTGGGATGCACAATGTCGTTGGGGATACAAGTGAAGCACACCAGTTCCAAATTACTAGTTTCGAAATGATCATAAGCAAAACATTTGACCTTGCATTTGTTTACATGCAAGCGAAGAGAGAAAAACTTGGCTTACTGGCTCCTTACATCGTTAGGACTTTACTAGATGATGGAGCAGAAAAATGCTTCTTGATGTTAAAAATAGCCTGACAAAATTGGACTGTGTGGATCACTTGTGTGCCGACAATACTGGTATGTGGTATAAGTTAGTGGTCCATGCCATCATCAGCAAGGGAAAGAAAACTTGATACTTTTCCATACCCTGAATGGCACTGTGGCTTTTTAAAATTATGGAACAATAAATTCTCTCAGAAAATGGAGTAAATAGTGTCAACAATAGGATGCTCCCTTCTGTTAGTGTTTGTTGACACTGTTTACTTTGCTGCATTATGGTATCTCCATGGAAACTTTAAAGGTGGGAGGTTGACAACCAAAGAGTTCTGCCATAATATAGGGTGGGGCAAAAGTCATGGGCAGATTAAAACGACGTAGCATGGCGTAAGTAACGAACAATTATATTTTTAAAAAACTACACTGCACAGAGAAAGATATTCCATTTATGGGTCTAGGTCCAAAAAAGTCACTTCTTGAAAACAACACCGGGTAGATGTCCTCCTTTGCAGGCACCACATTATTCCCCCAAGCGCCAGACAAAACCGTAAGGGTGCAGTTTAGAGCCGCAAAAGTCTTCCAGGTTTCTATATATTTTCTGAATCTACTCGATGAAATGAGTCGAATGACACTATTCCTAGTGTGCGGAAATGCTTGGTGCAAGAGTAACTGACTTTCGAAATTGCAAGTAATAACAATGAATAAATGAAAATAAACAAGTGTTCCTTTGTTGAAACAGTTTACTCCCATTGTTGAGTGAATGAATATCCATGGTAATTTCAAACGTAGTTTGGGGGTTGTGTGTTCGCAGAAATACTGTCCGCCTTGTGGTGGCGTAGATGTGGGTGTTGCGGATGTGGATGTGGCAAAGCCACAATAACGTTCGTTGGCCTGCGGCGCCACAAGACGGACAGTAAATGTTGCGGATACAGAAACCCACAATAAGCGCCCAGCTCCGCTTTCGCTCCGCAAAAAGTAAAAATATCACGCACAGGCGACGTACCGTGCCTGGCGGGGCCACAAGACGGACAGTACTGGTGCGGTCACTCCAACACCTCACAGATAACACCAACACAATAAGCGGAGGAATATAAACGTAATTTGGGGGTTGTACTAGCATCACTGTCCGCATTGTGGCGGCATAGATATGGGTGTTGCTTGATGTGGGTGTGGCAAAGCCACAATAACGTTCGTTGGCCTGCGGCGCCACAAGACGGACAGTAAATGTTGCGGATACAGAAACCCACAATAAGCGCCCAGCTCCGCTATCGCTCCGCAACAACTAAAAAATATCACGCACAGGCGACGTACCGTGCCTGGCAGGGCCACAAGACGGACAGTACTGGGTGCGGTCACACCAACGCCTCACAGATAACGCCAACACAATCAGAGTGGGGCATGCCTTGAGTAAAAACTTAGGATTCCTTTTACGGCAACACTTGTTGGCGGGCAAGAGGCCTCGAGCAGTGGCCCAGGAGATACCAAGCAACCTCCCTCATTACTTCCAGGAAGGCTTGCCCAATTATTCCTGATAAGCACCGATGCCTCGGCCATGGACATTCCTGAATGATGTTAAATTAAACTCCTACACTCTCGTTCTATGTCCAACGAACCAAGAACAACCGTTTATTTACATCATTCAGCATCCCTCACAGCAAGTTTCCATGAAATCTCTCACGTTTCCACGGAGAATCACCTGACGCAACAATGGGAGTGAACAGTCTCAACAAAGGAACACTTGTTTACTTTCATTTTACTCATTGTTATTACATGCAATCTCAAAATTCAATTACTCTTGAACCAAACATTTCCGCATACTAGGAATAATGTCATTCGACTAAGCTCATCGAGTAGATTCAGAAAATGTATAGAAACCTGCAAGATTTTTGTGGCTCTAAACTGCACCCAAGCCGACAAAACCCTTCATAATGCGCTCCAGCATGTCCTGGGGAATGTTTCTCACAGCAGGTCATATTCTGATCCTGACTGAGGAGGTGTGGCGAACACCAAAGAAATGGAAAGTCAAATGTTTCCTAGGCGGATCATTTCAATATTTGGGGACATTCCATGGCCATTGCAGTTACCGGATTGGACCACCCCCAACTTCTTGTGGGGGTACCTGAAGAGTTTGGTGTTTGCCACACA
This sequence comes from Catajapyx aquilonaris, assembly GCA_000934665.2. Classification (NCBI taxonomy): domain Eukaryota; kingdom Metazoa; phylum Arthropoda; class Diplura; order Dicellurata; family Japygidae; genus Catajapyx; species Catajapyx aquilonaris. The sequence continues at coordinate 18,630 of JYFJ02004787.1, read as the reverse complement.
TCCTCAGTCATTGGCTGATCAGATAAGACACGCCGTGAGAAACATTCCCCTGGACATGCTGGAGCGTGTTATGAAGGGTTTGTCCGGCGCTTGGAGGAATAATGTAAATGTGTTGCCCACAAAGGTGGACATCTATCCGGTGTTGTTTTCAAGAAGTGGCTTTTTTGGACCTTGATCCATAAATGGCATATCTGTCTCTGTAATTTTTTTAAAGTATAATTGTTCGTTACTTTTGCCATGCTGCGGTGTTTTAATCCGCCCATGACTTTTGCCCCACCAGTATATATGATACCTAGAGAGAGCACATCAATATGACCCAAGTAAAGATGGCGACTGGCTCAGCCTGGTTAATGGGAAAGGATAGAGAGTACTTCCTCTAGGTATATAGTTACTGATATTATAGCGTAACTCTTTGTTGACAACAGAATGGAGGAGTGCCCCAGAAAAAACCATAGTTAGCACCACGGTCATATAAGTAAGGTCTGGTCACTCCCACCCACCCCCTGCCGGGGCGTTTTGCAGCGGGCGCTCACCTGAGAGCGCCAGGTGCAAAATGCCTCGGCAGCTGATAACGCCAGAACGTAGTATAAGTGTCCGTGGGCTGGTTAGCACTCATGAAATGAAAAAGTAGGCCTACTGATAACTTTTATAGAAAAGTATGCATGCAGTGAGTAAACAATAGTTGCACATTGCCTTTGGCTCATGGAGTGCACACACAAGCTGTTGGGGAGAGTCAAGAAATGCATTTTGTATTTTATTGCCTGAAATGGCAACAAAATGATGAGGAAGCAGAGCAGGCTCCTCAGGATATGAAACTAGCTTGAAACTAGTTATGTCTGCTTTCAGGGGGCTTTGGTCTAGTGGCTATGCTACTGGCCAGCCAAATGGGAGGTCTGGGGTTCAAACTTGTCCTCGTCACCTCTGTCTGGTTAGGTATTTTTCCACTGTCACCTGGCATGTCCAGGCAGAATTGCGTACTCCATTCTCTGCCCAGGGCCAAGAGAAAAGGTCTGGTATTTAAGTGGGTCTGAAATGACGAAACTATTTAAGAGCGCCCTCCCTTGGGAATCCCCCCCCCCCCCACCCCAAAGAAAAAAGAAGTGCTTTCATTTGCACAGTTACTGGAAAACCACGTGTGTTAGCAAAATATGTCTCAAATTTTGTGTAGTCCTAAGTCCAAAATTATTTACAAGGCACTGGCTGGCTGTACATGCTGTAGATCAGGACACAGTGTCCATAATGGCATTTAACATGCAAACCGTAATTCGGATGAGAATGCTGGGCTTTATAATCCACATTTCAGTCAAAAGTCAGGGTGGGGTTAGTTTTATCATTGCAAAAGTTTGCCTTGGAACCAGCATTTTATATCTATTCCTGCATTTCGAGATCAGTGCATTGGGATTTCAAATGCCAATATTAGCTCCCACAGAAGCAGAAGTGAAGAAAGAAGAATTAACTCGTTAGCGTTTCAATTGTGAATGTACCAAGGAATTTAGGAATGTACTCATTGTGATGCATGATGTCATACACAATGATTACTATTGGCTCTTTTCTCTTCAATAGCATTGACAGCAAGAATAGCACATTCCTAGAATAGCATTTCATTGTTCCAAGGAGCAAAGTCTTTTCTCCTCATGCGCTCAATTTCAGAAGTGACGTTAGTTATTGTGTGAGGTGTTGGATATGAAGTTACGTGGCACCAAAATATTCAATTTTCCTTGCATCATAACTGTTGGCACGAGTATTCTTTTCAACCTTTCAAAGTGTCGGGTAATGGGAAAACTGCTCATTGTTAGATTCTTCTGAGCAGAGGTAAGACGTGGTTTGGGAGACTAATTTAATAATGAGGGTTGGCACTGTGATTTGTTGGGTTTCTTGAAACTGAGATTAGATCGTTATTTCTGGTGTCATGGAGAGGAAAAATTAAGGGCTGTCATTAATGAACTTAACCTAAATAGGTTCCGAAATCATGGTTGCATCTTGGTCTTCTAGGTATGGTAAACCAATTTAATATATCTTGTAATGGCAAGTTATTTCCCCCCCTGACCTGATTGGCAGAAGCAATAATTGAAATGCTGACAAAATTGCTCCCTTGAGGAAGAAAATGATAGGATTTGCCCAAGGAGCGGAGAAAAAATTCACATGTGAAAGGAGGCTTTATACTTTATTTTTTCATGTGGGGCTCCTGTTTTGTTAATGATAAATAAAAATGCTGGTAGTTTGGTACGGTATGAAACTTTTACTTGAATTTAAATTGGCCATGTTTGTGCATGTGTGTGATGAAAAATGAGCGAAAATTTCTTGCTACTGATTCTTATAGGATGTGCTTTACATGTATTGTAGCATTGTTATTTTTTTCTACTTGAACAAAGGTTTGAAACAAGATTGACCTAACTGCCTCAAGATGAGCAACGGATCCAAGGAAGCTGATTTGGGGAGTAGTGGGGACCATGATGATGAGAACTATGTCATCCGAGTGAGGGGCCTACCTTGGTCTGCCACTGTGGATGAAATCATCAAGTTTTTTGGTGAGAGGAACATACTGTTCTAGCTGCAAAGACTTGTGAATATGGTGCAAGGTTTTTTGGCCAATCATTTACTGTATTACCTCTCATATTGCGGCATGCCGACGGCGAGGTCGACCAGTTTTTAGAAATTCATGATCTGGTGGCTATGCCGGTATAAGGCGAGGTTTTCACATAAGTTACATGATCCTTTCTGAACTTGACATTTGCCTGAAAATCGAAATTCACCTAAAGGCTATCGAAAAGGCACATTTTCCAAATAGGGTACCTGTACCATATGTTTTCAATCGCAGTGTTTGGCAATAATCTCTATTTAAACAGAATGTTAGAGCAGGGGGTTCCCCTGTCAAAGCAGGCTGACGATGGGATTGGTCATAGTTACACTCTACATTTTTTTAATGCATTGTGCAACAAAACTGACATATTCTCACAGCCTGTACACTTGCCCATTTTCATTGTAACATTATTTTAGTATGGTACCAGAAGCATTCCAAAAAATTTGGCAAGGATAAAAATTACGGAAATCTACCTCGGTTATTGCCACATGCCGGCCACCCCCGGGTTATACCGGCATGCCGCAATATGTAGGTAATACGGTATGAAATCGTTATACTTTTGCTATTCAGTTTTGATACAAGTTTACTCTGTTTTGAGGAGGAAAGGGGTTCATGTCTATAGAGTGATTCAGGCAGGCCTTTAAAAAATTGTACGTCAGTGCTTTGGTAGCCCAGGTCTTCCACATACTGTACCATGTTGCATTGAGATGATATCATTGGATGGGCAGGTCCCAATACTCTTGGAGTTTGTCTGAATTGTGCCTGTGATTGCAAGTGTGATTGAAGTCTTTGTATGCATTGCCATGCCTTAAGATGACCAATGTAAAATGAATGGGAAGATGCTATTTGTCTTTTGTGCCTTGGAGTGATTCCTGAATTAAAGGACCATGATCTGACCTGGTTCCAGAAGAGTGCGAAGTAAAGGGAGGCAAAGCTGGTGTTCACATGACCATGTCTCGAGAAGGTAGGCCCAGTGGGGAAGCCTACATTGAAATGGACACAGATGAGGACCTTGAGAAGGCTCTTAAGAAGGACAAAGAACATATGGGACACCGCTACATTGAAGGTGAGTTGTGCACAGCAATGAATAACCAGAATTTTGAAATGAGACCAATCTCGCTGACGTTCTTGATTTCCCTAGTTTTCAAAGCAAAGCGCTCTGAGATGGAGTGGGTAGTGAAGAGAAGCGGCATGAATCTTCAGAATGCAATGGATGACGGGTGTGTGCGCCTGAGGGGGCTACCTTTTGGGTGCTCCAAGGAGGAGATAGCACAGTTCTTCTCAGGTGAGGGTGAGCATCTAGTTTCTTGTATACATTACGTTTCCAAATTTTTCTGATTTTGGGGAAATACCTCAGCATAATGATCTTTGTGAGGGGAAGTCAAGAATTTTTGGAAGTTTGAGTCAGGTGTCCTGCAGAGAAGTTTGCTTATGTTGGGATCTGTCACACAGATGTATTTGGATGGATGAGGACCCCGTGTGTTCTGAGTGGGCATTTGCATCTTCCGTTTCTAAAGATTGCTAAAGTTACAGAAATTTTGTGCCACACAGTTCACGTATGATTTGGGATAACGTAAATGGCAATGAATTTTCTTCAGCACACCTGGTTTACCAGTAGCTTTAAGTGGACTCCACAGAAGTAGTTAGAAAGCGGTTCCCCCATCCTCTTTTTTGAAAAGTGACAATGGTTTTGGCCCCAAATATCACTCAAAAAAATATCCATCATTAATGCTATTGACCATCTTGAAGGAGGGGGATGCTTTAGAGAGAAAGAAAGTAATTGAGAAGTGGAAGCCTCTTTATGGGGAAAGTAAGGGCACCAAGTTTGTGGGGGCAATTGGCCTGGTTTCAACTGGGGAAGGAGTGTGATTGAAATAATGGCTGTCATCTGGTCCTTTTCAATTAAAGAAAAAGATTGACATTTCAAAGGATGAGATTGCTAAATATAAACATAATGTGAACTGGACAACTCAGTAATTCTTTGTCTTGTGAGAGGTGAGCATTAGAATTGAAGCAAATATTTCACTGGTCAATCATTTGTACGAACATGATTTGTGTGTAGCAGTATAAATGCTTGCTTTGAAAAAAGAGGTAATTTTTTTCTCCTCCTCTGTAAAGACTAGGCCAATACTTTTAAACCAGTTTTATGGGTTTGTGAGTAGCATATGATCACTTCAATAAACCCTTACATTAATCATCCCTTCCAGTGATCCTTTACATCCTCTCCTTTTTATTGTATTACAACTGTGCTGCTTTCATGAGAATTAGGATGATTGAAAGGGAAATATGATTGCTTATATATTTTTTAAGAAGGTGGAGAGGGAGCAGGGAGAAAAGACTGTATTGTGGTTATTTCGTTGGGTTCTTTGTGGGTAGGGTTGGAGATTGTACCCAACGGGATAACCCTGCCGACAGACTACCAGGGCCGCAGTACGGGGGAGGCTTACGTACAGTTTGTTAACAAAGAAGTAGCGGAGAAAGCGCTCCTCAAACACAAGGAAAAGATTGGACACAGGTGGGGTATATGGAAGAAAAAGAAGGGAGTGGAGGAAGGGTTTGGTTGGTTGGTGGTTTAGATTTTACCTTAAGGATTCAGCTTGTGTTTCCTTTTTCACCTTCTTTGGGAGGGGGAAATTGGGGCATGTCCCTATTACCCTCCTGCATTTCACTTGATGATTAAAGGGTGTGGATTGCAAGTACTGGCAATTGGCAGTTCATTTGGGACAGTAAAACTTGTTAGGGATTGCCTAAAATGTGGTGGCATGTAGTATGAATACCTGTCCATTTTTGCAAATCATGGCCATACACATTTTGTAACTTATAAGCTTCAATTTCTTGTTTTTAAATGGTATCGTTGCCAATAATCAAATTACTTCCCAAATTAATGCATTGGAAATTTAGAGCTGTTGTAAATTGATGAATTGAATTATTATGCCCAATTGTAAATTAACAGTACGCTATTGCAATTGTCATTGCTTATAACTCAGCCCTTCAATTTTCCCCACTCTTTGCCATGTTACTGCTCATTAGCTATAAGGCTTCTTTGTGTTAAGTTATGACTTTGACTTTGTTTTGCAAGTGACGTGCGGGCAAAGGTAGCCATCGTCTTTCACGAAATTGATGGAAGGGGTTGTGATTACTCCATTAAGCTTGATTGTGGGTTTATTTCTTAATCTTGACATTTTACTTGTTGCCTTGGGTAACCTCTGCCTGCCAATGCTTGGGAATAGTTGCCACTTGCACTTGAATGGCAACTGAATTCCTTATCTTGATCCCGCAACTTCTTTCACTGTAAAGCAGTTTGTGCAACCTCACATGAGAGAAGTTCAGATGGGTTTTTACCTGGTGATGCAAGGAACATAGGATTTGGCATTGTGAAGTTCAGGCTATACATTGTTGCTGTTGCATTGAACCAATAATGACCATTTCATATTACAAGTGTGTTTTTGAAATGCCTATAATGTTAACCAAAGGAATATATTTTAAATGGATATTTACTGATCAGTGTTGAAGTCCGTTTCGAGACTATTTTTTAGCTAGGACGTTTCTTGCATTGCTGGCGTGAGGGTGGTATAGTGCAGCCAACTCTTTGGATTATGACTTTTGGAACGTGGTCTAAAATTTACGAAGAGTTGGCGTCTTGGAGCAGTAGCATCTTAAATTTCCTATTTCTCCCATTTTCCTAGTTATTAATTTTTTTCAAAGTAGAGTTAAGGATGTCCCGCTGGGTAAGGGTGGGTTGGTTGGTTGGTTGGTTTTTTCTTTCCTTCTGCAAAAATAATTTTCTTGCCTTGGAAACGATACTCCCTGGGTGTGGGGGAGGAAGTGGAGAGGGCAGAGAAAATGATACATTGTGGCACATACGGTGGATATGTGGGAAGCATTGGGAAGAGGATTTGGGAAGTGATGATGGTGGGCTGGTGGTCTGGGAGGAAAATGAGAGGTGGGTGATAAAGCAAGGAAGGAAGGGAAGAGTGTGGAAGGGGATGGAAGAAGAAATCGCCGGATGGGGAGGTGAAGGCTGATCCAAGTTCTTTTTCTATAATTACTCTGCAATCTGTGACCCATGTTACCCTCACCCAGAAATTCCAAGTGTCTGAACCCACATGTGGCCAACATGCCTTACTGGAAAGAAAAGAAAAGAAAAGCATAACGCATTTGTAGATTTTCGTCAAATGTAAAGTGAGAGAAAAAAGTTTGCAAAATTTTCAGGCGTTAAAAGTGCACCATTCTAAACCTCTTAAGTAATGATAGTATCATCATGTTAATAATTATTGAAAACTGAGCACAGCACTTGCCACCTGAAATTTTGCTATTGGTAAGTCTGTTGCATTTGTATTAATAATGTTTTTTTTTTTTTTTGAAATGCTCTGGGGTTTTTGATGCGTTGCAGGTAGATATTTTTTTAAAATTTTGTTGGTGATACGAGCCCCCAGTTTGCAGTTTACATCTGCAGTTTTTGAAAGAAAAAAAAAAAGCATGTTCTGTCAGTTGCTTCCTATTATTGGGTTGTGATTTTTTCAATTTCTTTGGTCATGTGACCATCTTACTACGTACTTCTCAAGAGTGTAACATGCAGACACTGTGACATAGCAACAAGCTGATTGAGTCCAGGTTTTTAATAGTTGCAGTGTCTGAATGCCTTTGGACCAACCAACCCTTTACAACCATTTGGCCTTATGCACATGGCATAGACAGTGTGCAGTTGAAAGCTTCAGTGCAAACCTGTGTATGCAAAACCTACCAAGATTACTTTTTCCCTTTGCTTTTCTCTGTCTGCCTCTAAAAACATTTGAGTTGTTGGCACTGCAGGCAGGGTAATTTGAGCTATGATGGCAACTATAATTGCAAGGTATACTCAACAATAATAATGCAATTTGGCCATCTAGGAAGTAAATTATCGTGGCTTTACAAGAGACCCTTTATAAAAGCCCTGTTAAAAGACCAATTAATCACAGTACATTTCCAGATGTTTGAGGCCTCTGATCAAAGGGTTTCAGTGCAGCTTTGTTCACTCTCGGAAATGGATCTGAGACTACGTAGTATCTGCATTTCTCCGCGTTCCCTGGTCTTGTGTCTCAGACAGTAATTATGGGCAGGTTTTTGCGGAACATAATAATATTTCATTGGTTTGACATTGTTGGAGCACTCAAGCTTTTAACTGCAGAGGTGAGGTGAGAACAGCCTTTTAAAATAGTCAGGTGATTTGTTTGTTTTTGTGTTCTGATTTAATGCATGGAATTTGTTGATTTATTTTAGGGGCATCCTATGCAGTTTCGATATAAAGGGAATGAAAATGCTCAACCAGTTTCCGAAGCTATGATCGAGTTTAGTGTTTGACTGAAGTCATTCTTCAATTAAAGGAAGTTAATTGCCTGACACTTTGAGCTAAAGTGACACATCCTAGTCACCTCCCTCTAGTTAGTGCCAAGTGTATCTGGCCAAGCTGATCAGACCACTCCTTTGTGTGACGTGTTACCTTCCTTTGCCCTGATCATGGCACTAACTTGGGACTTTTTCTCTTCCTCTTGCCCTCACCCCGACCCGACCTTAATATTCCTTGCCTCCCAATTTTGTTAAAATCACCTGTGACGTCGGGATTCATTCCCCTCTGGCTGCTGCCTGCCTGCTTGCCTGCCTACCACCACGCAGGTACATTGAGATCTTCCGCAGTAGCTTGTCCGAGGTGAGAGCTGCCATGGGCCCAAAGATGCGACCCTTGGGCTTTGGTGTGAGGCCTGCACCATATGATCGTGGAGACAGGTTCGGTGGAATGAACCGATTTGTTGGGAGAGGATCCAGGTCCTTCAAGGGTGAGTGTCCTGTACAATATTGATTGTGTTAGTGGTGCATGTGTTTTGTATGGTTTTTTGGGCAAGTTAAGTTGTCAGTGAATGGTCATTACAACTTCAAAGCAAGCTGTGTTTGCTCGGCTTTGTACACTTGTTAATTACGTGACCTTCTTCTGCAACTTTCCCAGCACAGTTGGCATCAGTCTTTAAAACCCAAAGTTTTAATTAACTGTCCCTATGCTTATTACAAGAAGCATTTTCCAACTTAATAATAAGAATGTAACTGGCGGCGGTTTACAGGTGTCCAATGTTGGGTAAGCTCAGGTTAGCTGTGGAGTTGTTGACCAGACCTGCGATTTAGTGGATCTTCCATATTGAATGAGGGAAAAGTTCCACCTGAAATTTTGATTTAGAAAAAGAGACTTGCGTGTTTTGTACCAGGTTCATTTAAGTCAACGTCCTAAATGGACTTCCAATTATGTTCGTTTTATGGAAGGTCTGATATTCTTTGTAGATTGTAGATTATTTTCTTTTGCCACATTAGGACCGCTTATAAGTTAATTGGTGACATTAGGCTTGATACCAGATTATGTGCTTAAATCTGATGAGTCCGGTTTTGGAACCCTGAAGTTGGGCTTCATGACTTTGCCTTCTTGGAGGACGTTGAAGTAGCAGTGACTGCAAACAAGAGTCCTAGCAAATAACACATGGAATATGTGGAACACCTAACCTACTCTTGGCATTAAGAGTTTTCGTGGAAAGGGTGTGTTCTAGTTGACTGAAAAGGTGAATGCTAGAATTCCAAAATAGTGACTATAGACAGGACGGTATCATTGTCAAAATGTAGCAAAAATCTTTTTACATGTCAAGGGAATACAGGGTGAGAAGGAATGAGCAGGAATTTCACTTAATTTTTACAGTGATGATGGACAAGGCTCCACTTTTTACAGCTGCATGTTGCTCCTTAAAATAGCATTTAATGAAATAAACGATTGTGCAATTATTTCTGGAAACAACATCTAATGGGGAATTACAATACCGCCTCATTTATTTTCAGGTCTGAATTATGTGCACAAGGTGCGACGTTAAACATGAAGCCTTGTTGGCTTTCGAATGTCCCATTCACCCAATTATGCACCCTTTCCACCAATAACCTTAGTATGCAAAGCGAAAGAGGTGCCCTACATATTCCCTGCCTTATTTGCTACAGTTCTTTAGGATTGGGGTAGCCAAATGTAGTGACGCTGATTATGACAATACAGTGCAATGAGTTTCAGTGCGGCTTGAGAGATGTTGCAGTCCTCTGTTTGAATTGGATTATTACTGCCAAAAGGAGCAGCAGGCATAATTGCTCAATCATAATTTGAGGAGGTATTTGCTTAGGAATGCATTACATTGCAAATGTTTATGAAGAACTTGTACATAAATTTCTATATGGTCTCAAAAGTGTACAACTGCAAGCCTACCACACTATCGTATCTGCCACAAGTTATAAATGCACTCATAGTGCTAAGGATTTCTTTACTCTCGGCAAGTGAGGCAATTGTAATTGTGGTGACTATTAAAGATTTGGTAGGGAGGGCATTGCAATTTGGTTGATAGTGGTAAAGGGGATGACCACAGCAGCAACATGCTGACCTTTTCAATGCCTTGTGGTGTGGTAACCATGCTGTTGTTCATATCTCATTATATGGGAGACAAGGGAAGTGTACATAATGTAAATGTCGATTTCCAAATTGGCCTCGAACCAAAACATCAATAAAAATAATTACGAATTGAACTGCAACATCCATTGAGATGTGCTTGTATGTCCAGTTGATTACATTGCAGTAAAGGTATTAAACAAAAGTAATGGCTAACAATTTGTGGGGGTTAAGGGAGGTTGAAATTGTAGAAGGCAAAGGCAGTGATGACTCGAAAACTCTCGTTACAGCGTTCCACGATTGAAGGAACCCTCATAATCACAAAGAAAAGCAGAGGAAAAAGCTCCCCCAATACAGAAAAACCGAGCGAAAATAAAGTTTACTTTTAAGTGTGATTGGTTCGAAAGAACTACAGTAACGTTTGAGAGTGTAAAGAGCAGGAAAAGTTACATTCCTGAAATCATGCAAGTGGTTTTGCCACAGATTCACTTGTGTTTGTTTTTTTTTTTAAACTATCTTAGTTTTTCACTTGTACTACTAGCTGTTGTGACCTTTTGAACTAGGGGTTTTAGGTTTAGCTTTGTGAGTGAATGTGGACAGAGTGAAAAACAAGGGTGAGATTAATTTTGACAGGATATGATGATGTCTCTTACTTATAAGCTCCCACCCTCTGAAGAGGTTTAAGTGAAGCTTAATGTAATAAAAAGCGTGTCATAATGCAAGACTGTTATTTGCAGGGCTAATCACAAGTTTTTTTTCTTGCTTTGTTGGTTGGGTTCAGTGGCCAATTGAGGTGCAATATTCCGGGGGGATGTGGTGGTGTGGGGGTTAGGTCAGAGCGCTTGGGGGGATGAGGGGGTACGGGTGGGTTTTAGGTATTGGATGGTGGACGCGACACGTTGCATGTCAATTGGCACCTGGACCCCACTTTGATGGGTTGGAAGTACAAACATTGGCCTGGTATTGAAAGCGATTTATTGCGTAGTGTGTGTGCTAAACTTGCGACAAGCAGATTCTCAAATCTGTGGCAGATATGTTGATTGCTTGCTTTTTGTGTACATGTAAATATACCGGGGCAATTATTTGCTTAAGTAATGCTGACCTACACTTGGCCGAGGTCACCATTTGCAACCCATCAGAGTCTGTTGCTTAGGATATAATTGAGGGTTGGGTGTTGGGGTGGGACTGTTTTTTTTTGACAGTGTGTCAGGAGAGATGTGTGAGGGTTTGGGCATGGGTTTGGGAATGAATGGTCGGATTTAGTGAACCACCAAGAGTCAATGCAATGCAGGGATGGACGGCTACGGGGATTTCGAGGAGAACTGGAGCTACGGGGACAGCTCATGGGGCGGCGGTGGAGGTGGTGGGAGAGGGCCAAGTGGAGGCGGGAGGATTGGAGGGGGTGGGGGTGGTGGGGGAGGGCCTCTCAAGGGCGGGTATCTTGGAAGAGGTAGTGGAGGAGGAGGGTCGGGTGGGTCAGGTGGGGGTGGGGCTGGAGGGGGAGGAGCGTCCTGGCAGGGTGGCAGCGGAGGACACTGCGTGCACATGAGGGGACTGCCATTCAGGTCCAGCGAGTCTGAGATTGCTGAGGTGAGCACGACTTTTGATATATTCTTGGTGCGTGGGGATGTGTTTGCATGGCACAGGTATGTGGAACTGCATAAAATTCATGTTACTTTTCTTGACACATGCATGCCATTATCATTTCACACGAAATGAGATTGTCAGACAAAGAAATTAATACCAGTGCTGCTATGTCTTGGTTCAGTTTATGCTAAGATTTGCACAAGTTCAGGGGGACATGTCATTCTCACTCACTAATTCCTGGATCCTGCCCCTTTAGGTTCACTGGATGGTAAATTGCACTTGCCTTTTGCACCTTTTGTACATGTACCTATTGTCCACACCTCCACATCTTCATTCCCAATTCCCTGAGTGGTTAGCTCTTTAAGGTGGATACATGGCCTAATGTTAACTTTCATTCCATCAACCAGTTCTTTCATCCACTGACACCGGTAAACATCCGACTGATATATGACAACACTGGCCGAGCATCAGGAGAAGCAGACGTTGAGTTTGCCAGCCACGACGAGGCAGTCAAGGCCATGGCCAAGGTGAGGCATACTCTGCATACTCTACAGTCGGCAGGGTTTCAGGTGGTTGTCCTATGTTCATCCCTGATACTATTTCCTTCTATGGTTGACAGGACAAGGCAAACATGCAGCACCGATACATTGAGTTGTTCCTGAACTCCTCCCCGGACAATGGTCTGGGAGCCAATTCACCCCTGGGAGGTCCTGGTGCCATGGGACCTTCTGCCATGGGATCTGCTGGTGCCACCTTCTCGACCATGAGTTCCGGTTACTCCACTGGCTCCTACAATGGAGGTTGGTGTTGTCTTCCGGCCCCTAACTTCTTTTGGGAAAAGCTAGTGTGATTGCTTGATTCAGAGTTGGAAGATTTCTGTAATTTTAATGAAAATGTCATTTAATAGGATAATGCTAGAATAGGTTTAAAATGCATTTTGGCCGATCCTACCAATATTTGGTGTTAAATTTCCTTCCGTGACCAATTCAGTGTAAGAATGATGTGTGTTCTTGTTGTCTCCTAGGCATGGGAAGCAGCTTCCGCCCAAGCAGTTACAGCATGAGCAGCAGCATTGGGTTTGGAAGCCAAATGGGGGGATCCAACTACAGCTCCTTCTGAAACACAAAACTGAGCACATGTATTCTTTATTGTGCATCTTGATTTTCGTTCTGATGTTATTTTTATTCAAACCAGTAAGGCTTATGTGTCTTTTTTTTATATTTTTTTTCCTGCCCATCATTTTTGCCATACTGGATCATCATAACACATTTGATGTCTTTACGTAGGCGTGAATTTGTGTATGATTGTGTTGGGAGAATAAATGTTCACGTACCTACCACTTGATGTATGCTTTCATTCATGTCACAGCTCCAAGGTGTCACCACCAAAGAATGCCACACTTGTAGAGGTTGATGGGTAGCATGACCATAACATGAGTTGTTTCAGAAAGATGCAACAAAGTGTACGTGCCACCCCCTTACAACCAGGATGGCCCATGACCTGAGTGATCAAGACTTGTTTGTCCCCCACTTCCTGCCCTCCGTTTGAACCTGGTTTGAACCTTATAGACTCTCATCTAGTGGCTTCAGACCATAGGAGGATTCGACATGTCTACATTTCTGTGGCGGCAAAAAAGGATTCAATCGATACACAAGTTGCACCAAAAAATACTGTAGTATGGCGCAGGTCTTTTTTCCATTTTCGGCCTAGAAATGACCTTTACGGCGAGTTGAAGTGATGGGTGGTATTTTATCATTTTTTCGGGCTTGAATGTTTATTATTTTTGGCAATGCACGGATAATCGGGAGTACAGTGCAATTGCTAACCTAATAAATCGAATAATTGATTACAAGTATTATTTCTCGCAGTTGGCTACCTGGTTGGAAATAACAGCTAGGTTATTTCAGCCTTGGAATAATCAAACTAGGTGCGTTTTAATAGTTTCATCCTGACGTCATACGTTTACATGTTCTAGTGTACGTGAGCCAACGCGTTACTATAGCGTTAGTCCAATCAGAGTTTCAGACATTTCAGACATCTGACGAATGAACACATCGCATGTCCATCCAGTCATGCGCAGAGACACGCTTTCATGCAGGGTGAACAGTTGGGGGTAGGTGGTTGAAATTACTGAACGCACCCCAAGCCACCAGTCTACGTTGATCACAGTTTGGTCCGCGTCCGTCCGTGTGTCTCTGGCGTCTTGTTCTCCATTGTGCTGCGATACCGGAGGCTGTATTGTTTGCCCGTGATACCCCGGGCTTCCAGGGGAGATGGCCACCTCCAAGGGGACGAACACTTACAACCGGCAGAACTGGGAGGACGCCGTGAGTACTCATGCCCATACCGCCAAGGCTTCACATGCCCACCTTCTGTACTTTAGAAGCTCATTGCAATAGAATTACAATGCATTTGGCTGTGTGAATGGGGCTCACTTCTCATCTTTCCCATTGCAGGAGTTTCCTGTGCTGTGCCAGACATGCCTGGGAGACAACCCGTACATACGGATGACCAAGGAGCGGTACGGGAAGGAATGCAAGATTTGCTCCAGGCCCTTCACCGTCTTCAGGTGGTGCCCCGGTGCACGCATGAGGTTCAAGAAGACAGAGGTTTGCCAGACATGCTCCAAGATGAAGAACGTCTGCCAGACTTGCCTGCTGGACTTGGAGTATGGGCTGCCCATCCAGGTCAGAGATGCTGCACTCAAGATCAAGGAGGAGCTGCCCAGGTCGGACGTCAATAAGGAGTACTACATTCAGAACGTCGATAGGCAGGTCAGTTCAATTCGGAACAGTGTTTCCTGGCCCAGAAATGATACCGCTCTGTTATAAACATTGCCCACATCTTGTGGACTGTTTAATTCGCTGGGCAATTTTCATGTCGCACTGACATAACTTAGTGTTAAGCGTTCCTGAGCATTAGTGCATTTATTGGTGTTTTTCTTTGGATTAGATATCGCAGACAGATGGCACTACTCCAGTGGGAGCAGTGGGTGCTGCAATTGGTGGTCCAGGAGCCATAGCAGCTGTGTCTGCAGCCTCCAAAGCAGCAGCTGCATCTGACCTGTTGCTGAAACTAGCCCGAACCACACCATACTACAAGCGTAACCGCCCTCACATTTGCTCCTTCTGGGTTAAAGGGGAATGCAAGCGTGGGGAGGAGTGTCCCTACCGGCATGAGAAGCCCACGGATCCTGAGGATCCACTGGCCGACCAGAACATTAAGGACAGATACTACGGTGTCAACGACCCTGTGGCTGAGAAACTTCTGAGGAGAGCAGCTCAGATGCCTTGCTTAGCACCACCTGATGACCTGTCTATTACGACACTTTACGTTGGAAATCTTGGTGATCGCATTGGAGATAAGGAACTCAGGTTGGTTCAGATCATTTTCTACTGTCTTTTATTGTGGAACCCTTATTCTTGGTGTCTGAAACCTTGAGCTAACTGAGGTTTGTGCTACTAACAATCTTTAATTTGTAACCACAGGGACCACTTCTACCAGTATGGTGAGATTCGCAGCATAAGCGTTGTGACACGCCAGCAGTGCGCCTTCGTCCAGTTCACATCGCGTGCTGCTGCTGAACTGGCCGCGGAGCACACGTTCAATAAGTTGATATTGCAAGGGCGCCGCCTGTCCATCAAGTGGGGTCGGAGTCAAGGCCGGATGGGGGCGGAATCTGGAAGCGGAGATGGTGGATCACATGGAGGAGGTATCATACCGGAGGGTGGAGGGAATCCATTGGAGCCAGTGCCTGGCCTGCCAGCAGCACTTCCCCTACCGCCAGACCATCTTCCTCATGATTTCTTCAACTTGCAGGCCCCTCCACCGGTGGCACTTGCTGCGTCGCAAGCCCCTCCGCCACCCATGCCAGTCCCCCCGCCTCAGCCTCCACCACCTCCACCCCCGCAGATGCATCATCCTCCACCTATGTTTGCCCCTCCCCCGCCATTCTTCCCACCCCCACAGCCACCAATCCCAGGCATTGGTCCTCCTCCCCCTTTGCCCAGCCAGGTTGCTCCTCCTGGCACCGTGGCCCCTCCGCCACCTCCAGGACCACCTCCCACCATCCACTACCCATCGCAGGACCCGGCAAGGCTGGGGTCTATCCAGTCGCTGCATAATCCATACCATGAATAGTGTTCTGGACTTGGGATAATCATAGAGCATATTTGTAAGCCATGGCATGAAGGGTTGCTTCCACAAGTCACGCTTATTGCAGGTTTCTTTCAAAAACCTTCTGTAACAAGCTGTGCCTGTTTCAGTATACTAATTAGAATATGGTAGCAACCATTTATAGTCTGTGCCTTTGACAAGGCAGGCTCATAATTCAGCGTCCTTAACCTATTATTCTCTAGAGCCTAGTTATGTATTCAAGTAATAAAATACTGTGGTACTGATTATGTAATCACTATAATATTTTTACCTCCCACCATCCCTGATTATTCACCTTATACAGTATGTTGGCATCCTCATTGGTTTCTCACCATCTCTCTGAGGTGCAAAAGTGGCCCTGCTTTACCCTCGCCAAAAAAACATGTAGAACTAGGTCGAAGTGAGGGCAATGGTTTTTAATAAATGGATTGTGGATATGGATGATACATGGGTCGGGTCATGGTGCTCTGACATGTATCACACTCGAAATCAAGCTCCTATGTTGTCCATTTCCAAGTTTCCAGCTTGCAGCGTTCAACAGCTCCAAGCACATCAGGCTCGGGCCGTCTTAGGGTGATGGTGAGCTAGGGGGTTGTGATCCCATTTTGTTTCCTGGCACCCCTTGCAATTCGGGCGACATCTATATGCCCCATCAAATTGTAATCGCCGGAGCTTCAAAACTTAGTGCGGTTCATCTCTCTATGTATTACCATTTTTGAATTTAAAAATACTTGAAATGACTTTTGACTCAACCCACATACAAAGGAAAATTTTCCTACGAACTATGCATTTGAATTTGTTTTGATTTGTGAGTTATGATTGAGAGATGCATCATTAACATACATGTTATCCCTTCCTTGTCTGACAGTGAGTGGGAGTCGATGCATAAACAACAGACTGTTGGCTACACAGGCCAGTGCCTGTTCGGGATGATGGATCCTTTCTTTCCTTTTTTTAAATTACTTCCTGATGACCCCACTTTAATGTCAGTCTCTGAATTTTCCCCTATTCAAAAAACAAAGGAAGGAAGCAACAACATGGCTGCAGCACTAGCAGCAGGCATTATACATGTTACTCCTAGCCACCCAATCTGCTTTGCAGGGCGTGGGTTCATTGCTGCTGGGGCAGAGCTGTCATTGCGAATGCAAATGTTTCTGCTTAATGGCCACATATGCTGCACCCAAGATGCCCCAACTTTATGCCATGATATACTTAGCCGAGGGGGTACCCACTCGACTGTAAAATGTACACCGGAGTACCAAATTCAAGAAGTACCTAAGGAGTATACACAACCTTTGACCCCCCTGATGGCATGTAAGCCTCGATCGACTTGATTGCTTAAAAATGGATTTGAGACAACAACAAAAAAAGAAGTGATGATGAGTAGGCCTATAGAACGGGGAGAGGTTTTAGTACTCGTGCCAGTATAAGGTGCATGAGGATGCTTGGTGCGACATAGTGTTTTTTGTGTGCTGACTGATGACAATGATGATGATGATGTGATGATTGAGCCAAAGAGTGAGAGAAGCGAGGACATGTGGGATGGGATTATTGTGTCTTCTGTGATGTCTTGTACATCATAAAACTAATTCAACCCTTTCCCCCTCCCCTTGAAGTTAAAAAAAAGAAAACTCCAAGACCTCCACCCAATTTCAATTCGCCATTAATTTATTACAATTTTTGTATATCTTTCCACCATTCTCTCGAACGAAAGCATTTTTCAAAACACTAAGTAAAACACTTCTTTTATCAAGATGAAAAAAAGAAGAAATTAAGTGTTCATATAGTTTCTAGGGATCGAATCCTGAAAGAAAGGCTTCGTTTCTTTTTATCGCTATGGACCTTTCTCGCTGTTACTTCATCTCTCATTTCACATTTATTTCTCTTTGAAGTGCATCTGGTAATAAATAGGCTAGACCTTCTTGCCACCCACAGTTTCGTTGAAGCAGAGCGTGGTTCTGTCAAAGGTGGGCATTAGCTCCTCTAATCAGCTAACAGCTAATAGCTGAACTAACTTTTCGCTAGCTGATCAGCTGTTTTCTCTAACTTTTCAGGCCGCTAGCTGACTAATTAGCTCCCACTAAATTAGTGCCGCACTGCAGCTAAATAAATTCAGCTAACAAAATTCATTCGTGTTCCTGTCTCGCTGTCTGTTCCTTTTTACAGTTGCATTGTTTTCACTCCAGGCGCAGGGATTAAAATAGACAAGTTTTACAGGACTAGGTGTAAATTCTCTGTCTACCTGGCCAAAACTTATTTTCCGATCATTTCGGTGCGCAGATTATATTATAGCTACCAGTTTTTTAATATAAATTTCGCCTTGCCTGTCTTTGTCGCTTTCTTCTGAGACATGAAAGTTTTTCCTCTGGATTTGTTTATTACTTTTTGTACGGAACAGTAGCCTAAATAACTAAATAGGGCGTATGTGTAGCAATGCTCTCTAGGCTTTATCAGCTTAGGTATGAAGCAAAAAAAAAATGACCTTAGCTGTTAGCTGTTAGCATTAGCTTTAACTAATTTTCTAGCGATTTAGCATTAGCTATTTAGCAAATCCAATTTTTTGTAATTAGCTGATCAGCTGTTAGAGAAGCTGATTTTTCGGTTAGCTGTGCCCACCTTTGGGTTCTGTGGAAACGCGTCGGACTCTAGATCGAAGGGTCCTGGGATCTAATCCCGGGGCTTCTTCGGTTGTGGTCAGGCAAAGAAAAAAAAATTGCAGCCGACATCTCTGGCCAAGATGGCGACTGTTTCTTCGCAGTTTCCCCAACACTTCTTCAGAGGTGTGAGAGGATGGACAACACAAGCGAAGCCACTTGATCATTTAATTGACTTTTTATTTCTTTGTGACCGCCCCCTCCCATTAAGCAGGTGT
>JYFJ02004786.1:0-29486 GCA_000934665.2 Catajapyx aquilonaris | reverse complement strand
TCTCTCCCCCTGCCACAACAACAACAAAACACACTAGGCCCAGGCCCAAAAAGGGGCACAAAAACCCCGTCCCCTCGCGCCCCGAGGCGGGACGGATCTCCAAAAGGACGTCGGGGCCACCGGAGTGCCACCAGCACAGACACGAGGACCAAACAAGTCCCTCGTCTCCTGTCGCCAAGACTGCCGGAAGAGCGACCGTTAGAGCTGATCTTGCTCCGACGCCATCTTGTCTCCACTCCGTGACGAGGGGACTGGGGGCATTGATCTCAAGGAATTGCTGGAATGTCAAAAAGTTGACGCAGATTTAAAAGCGCTGCGGGAGCACCTACAAGGAGCCCGCGGCGTGGAAATGGACGCAGGTGCCATTGCGAGACTTAAGACGGACCAGCACATGTACCTGATCAATAATTCCGGGCTCATTGCTGAGTATATCCCCGGGGGTGAAAAAGCTGGTAATTCGCCAGATTATAACCCGTTCAAGGTCATTGTTCCTCGGGCAATGAGGGACAAGGTCATGCATGCTTATCATTCCGACAATAAGGTTGGACACTGGGGATCGTACCGTACGATCAAACGCATGAGGCACCTGTTTTCTTGGATCGGCCAGAAAAAAGATGTAATGAACTTCACGAAGCGATACGACCTTTGCCAGAGGACAACGGTGGATAGGTGTAAGCCTCCGGGGTTGTTGCAACCAAGCGAGCCACCTGTCCAAGCATTTGCCGACATTGCCACTGACGTCATCGGCCCCCTGGTGCGCAGCAAAGGGGGCAAGAAATACATACTGGTGATCGTATGTAAGCTGTCAAAATGGTTTGAGGCATACCCTTTAACGAGAGTATGCGCTCGGACTCAGGTTACTGAGTGTTTGGTAGACTTCTGTACGCATCATGGTTACGCGAAAAGATTAATTGGTGATAATGCAAAGTATTACCGCGGGAAAATATTCATGTCAACATGTGCGGCGTTGGGCATAAAAGCATCGTTTTCGAACGTATACAGCCCATGGCAAAACATGACAGAAACGGTAAATAGCCAAATTAAACGGCTGTTAATCGCTTACACTCATGAGCATCATGATTGGTGTAAGACATTGGGGTCGGTAATGTACGCATGGCGTTCATCACCATCCATTGTGAGTGGCTACTCCCCCGCTGAATTAGCAACAGGGAGGCAGTTCCTCCTCCCGTTTGAGTCGCAATATCTTAAGGCAGTAGATAATGCATCAGAGGAGCAGGTGCGGGATTATGCAGACGGTCTAAAACTCCGTATGGCGAAATCAATTGCATTTGCACGTGCCCGCATTATTGCGGAACGGAAAAAACAGAAAAAATATTATGATCGCAAAAGACGACATGGCATTTTTAATGTTGGTGATTTGGTACTGCGTAAATGTCACGCGCTATCAAACGCGGCGCAAGGGTTCACACGAGCTCTCGCGCATAAGTATGATGGTCCATACGACGTGGTTAAACGTGTGCATGATGTTTCATACATGTTGCATAACCCGGTCACGAAAAAGGTTTTCGGACCAATTCATATTTCGGACTTAAAGAAATATGTGCCCCCGCGGGGTGCCGTTGTGAGAAAGTANGAGAAAGTAATGCGCGGTGCATACCGTGGAGTTACTCGCATTTTTTTTTTTCCTCCCGGTTGGGCGGAAGAAAAAAAAGACCCCATCTGAAAAAGAAAAAAAAGAGGGGGGTAAGAATGTGGGTTCACACGCATTTTGGCTGTTGGAGCAAGGGTTGGCGTCCTTGAATGACAAGTTTCTGTTTTCGGGTCGAAAATAGAGGCAACTTGTTTTTGGGTAGGGGAAGCCTACCAGGAAACGAGGGGGATGGTTTGGGGGCGACCCGGCCACACTCCTGGTTACAGGATGTTGATAAGCCGAGGAAGGGTTGAAGGCTTAACGCGACTTATCGGAAAGGGGGGGTTGGTGATGAGGGCCATGCCCCACTACTTTTCGTTTACGAAAAGAAAAGTCCTGCGGCATATGATGGTGGGAACAAGGGTCGAGGCCCTTGACCCGCGATTACCCCAAAACCCGTTCACGGAACGAGAAAGGGGACCCTTCTGGGTAGGGCGGGGTCGTATCAGAAGGGAGGGTAGGGTGTCAGGTGGACTTCCTATCCACACCCCCGCTTCCAGAAGTTGAAAAAGGGTGGTTGACCTGTGTGACTTGTGGAAGGAAGGGGGAGAAGAAGCCGTTGAGAACTGCAGGTGTCCTCCGGATACATGTCGGAGGGTGACTCGATGATTCAGAAGTCGTTTCTGGACCACTTGTCACCCCCTTTTTTTTCTTTATTTGCTTATTGACGAATGAGAAGAACGGGGGCGGGGCGAGCTTGGTCACCACGGAGGAGTGGGTTGATATAGCTCGGTTCTCAGCATCCTTTTTCTCACTTGCAAAGTTGCTACTGAGCAGGATGGCTGGCACCATGACTGGAGAAATTTCTGGTTCCAAGAAGACTTACAGCGGGGCCGCCAAGGGGCAGCGTGGGGGTGGTGGCAAGAGAGGGCCATCTTCCTCCCGGGAGCGGGCTCATTCCCGGAGCCGTGGAGGGAAGCAGAGGAAAAATGGGCGGCTCTGTGTTGGTGGGCCACACTTTTGTGGAGCGGGACTTTCTGTTCTCCAGGATGGCGGTGGCCCGTGAGATCGCCAAGGACCTGCCCTGCTCACACCCGAGGGAGGGCACGGCGCCAGCGGGGACCAGTTACCGGACTGCAGAAGAGGAGGAGGAGGCCGACGATGGACCTGGTCCGGTTCTGGTCCTGGTGGAGCCGGAGGAGCCCCTGGTGCATAACTTGGCACCGGGGGCCTACCTCAAGTGGAGGAAGACCCAGATGTTTGCAGCGAGAAAGAGGCTGGAGGAGGAGAGGCGCCTGGCGCAACAGGAAGAGCAAAGGGCGTCCCTCGCATTACTCGGCATCTCGCCAGGAGGACCTGCGGTATCTCCTGAGATGCTGGTCGGCCAGGTTACCAGCATCGCTCTGCAGTATCGTATGGAGGTGCATCGGCTGCGGGAGTTGGCGGAGGGGAGGAAGCAGCCACCACCGACCCCGGGCCGGTTCCTGGACGAGGACGGCGGGAACGTAGAGGAGATGGAGGATCAGGAGGAGGCCATTCTCCGCGATCAGGAGTAGCGGGGGCCGGTGTTGAAGAAGAAGAAGAAAAAAAAGGACACAGGGACGTGCAGTTGCCAGTGTGTGCTGGGTGTTGCTTTTGTATGCATGTCCATGTGTGCTTTCGCACTTGTATTGGCGGGGGGAATTATCAGGATGGGGGTTAGCCAAGTATGTGACTGTGTGGGGGTGCCGCGGTGGTGTGGCTGCGCGCGCCGGTGTTCCCCCCCATCCTGATGTTCCTCCCACCGGGAGTTGTTCTATACTCTGGAGTGAGGGAAAAAGGGCAGTTGGGGGCCGGGCTCGGTGGGAGCCGGTCCTTATTGTATTGGACTGAGTGAAAATACATTGTGGTCCTGAATTTCTGGATCTATCCTTGCAGATAGAACCCCTTTTCAGAGAGCTAGTTGGGCCAGGCTCAGGCAAGAGTCTGATAGCAGTAGTAGAAGCCAGAGCCGAAGTTAAGAGGAGAAAAGAAGGTGTTGTTTCGCCTTTGTTTTGATCTTCCACGTTCAGCCTCCTCTCCCACCCACCTAAGCGCCTTCGGGCAGCTGGGAACCACCGAACCACACACACCCACCTAAGCGCCTTCGGGCTGCTAAGGCCCCCTCACCCATGCCAAAAGGAGAGACCAACAAGACAAAGCGGGGCTGCCGGGGCGGCCAACAGACCCGGGCTAAGAAGCGGCAGCAAAACTCCGACCAGATCGCCGCCGACGCTGCCCAGGAAGCCATTGACCGGGAGTACTCCAACCAGGTGGCACTCCGAGCGGTCATCCGACTGGAGGCTGCCAAGCGTTGGCATCAAGAACTGGTTCGCCAGGCCGCCGCCCACCACCCAGCAGCAGGCCCCTTCCTCCTCCTCCACCTTTCCTCCCCGCCAAGCTCCGCCTGGTCCTCCCCCCTCCCCTCCCCCGCAGACCCTTGATTGAACTCGTTCCAATCCCTGTCCGCTCCCTCACCGCTACCACCCCCTTGTCTAAAAACCCTTGCCAGAGCCCCTCTTACATCTCGCTTTCAGTGTACGACCGGAGGCCCTCTCTGGTCCCCTCCTTCGGCGTGCCTGTGTGTATGTGTAGTATTGTAGATACCGACCCCTAGTAGACGGGCAACCCGCGGCTAGCACGGCACCACACACGATAAAGGCTATATAAGGGAGTACATAGATTACACGGCCAGTATGGCTCGAAACCCCAAACAGTCCGGAGCTATAAGAGATTATTACGTCAACGTCGGGTATCGGCATCTACAATACTTACCGGATTTAGCAGACAGTTTCAATCCGGATTTGGGTTTTCAAGAACAGTTACGTGTGTGGCAGGATATATTGGACAGCCCGGAGCCTCTGCGAACCTGGACTGTAGAAACGCAGTGGGCGGCGCAGCAACTGGGAAACATCCGCACATATCTTCTGTGGCGTCACAATAATCCCAATCGGGAGTTGCCCGCGAGGTCAACAACCTCAAAGCCTAAAGACAGTGAGTACTCATGGCCGCTAAAAAACGCATGGCCTCCATGTCTAGCGAACCCCAATCTACGTGCACTATCATTCTTTCTCTTGTCCAGTGCACCGGGTCATCCAAGAAACTGTCCGAATGCCTGGAAGACATCGAGGGCGTTCTAAGGTTCTTGGTTGGAGCGAAGGTAGTCCCACTAGCGCCGGAGCTGCTGCTCGTTCATCTGCCGACTCAATACAAGACGGCGACGCTGAGGGGGCTGATATCGGGGTTGGGAATCCAAGGGCTCCAGTGGTACCGATTGTTCGAAATCCCGTCCGAGGAAAATTACCCACTCTTGAGCAGGATTTGCTCGGGTCACCCTGGCTCCATCGCTGCCACATTCTTGATGACAATGGACGATTAGGGACGGGCCTGGAACGCGTTGATTGGGCGGGCGAGTGGAACATAAATATGGACGAGGCATTCCAGGAATACAATTCCAAAGACTGGCTTAGCGTTGTTATGGAATACGATAACATAGATGACATACTGGATTTCGAGACTATTTTAACCCTCATGGGTAATCACGGCCCCCATCTGGAAACATACATTATGGTAACAGAGGTGAACGACCGCGGTAAATACCACTGTCACGCCCTTGTCAAAACGGCCATGCGCACGGACGCATGGCATCGTCGCATTTGGGGCAAGGCATCGGCTTGCGGCATAATAGGAGCGATCAAACAGCAGCGGGTCAATAGCTTCCAGGGAATATTCAAATACATCGTGAAACAGCCTATACAGGTGCTTACAACCAGCGAACAGCTCATAGACATGGCATACATGGCTAGCGGCGCGGGATCGGGAAAAGCATTATGGGATCCGACCGAAAAGAAAACTAATCCGCTTGTTACCAAAGTTATTAGCATCATGCGAGAACATCGAGCACACGATTTTGACACCATATGCAAAGTAGATCCCGCATTCGCGATGCAATACGTGGCCTATCCAAATCAGCATGGTGTAGTAGACAATTGCCGTCGATACCTGCGTCAGGAACATACCGGGCGATCGGTAAAACATATCCTCGATAAATACTCGGCGGATCCAAGTACCATCCACGCGGTTCTGGAGCACCAGGACATTAATACAGACGACTTCGATTTTGACTTTGCGCGGTGGATTCAGAAAGACGATACCAAACAAAATGTCATCTGTCTATACGGTCCAAGTAATACCGGCAAATCCGCCTTCATACGGGGCCTCACGGGATTATTTAAAGTCGGAGAGCTCCTGAACGAAAATCACTTTAGCTTCGCGAACGCCCTGGACTCGGACATTGCATTCTGGGAAGAGCCTCTCATTAACATCCAGACGGCCGAAACGTGCAAACTCATCTTTGAAGGCATGCCCGCGTCCATTGCCATCAAGAACAAGGGGTCCCAAACCCTTCCTAGAACTCCTATTATCATAACCTGTAATCATTATCCCTGGCATTATTGTACGGCCCAGGAGCAACCACTTAGGAATCGCATGTATCTGTATACTTTCAATAGCGGATGGACCACCAGCCAAGAAACCCCGGTTCGAGCCACCTCCGCTAAGCGGCCAGTCGACGTTGGACAAGTGGGCGGCGTCGATAACAACAGCGGCAAAGAAAAGCGCCAGCGTCGCCAGAGCAGTGAATCAAGCGACAAGGATTGTAACTGCGACGACAGCCTCTTCCATCATCTCGACTGCATCGTTAACCGAGATCACGAGCCAGACAGCTGCGACGATAGGATCAGCTGCCCAGGGCCTGGAGAACTTTGCGAACGCAATTCCGACGCTCGTTCTTACTTTCCAAGAGGGAGTCGGGCAGCTGGAAGCACTTGTGAGCACTGCGCAGGAATCGTTAGGGGGTGCAACCACCTCCGATTTACCTGCTGCCGTTACTGCCAGTACTTCGGGGGCCGAGACAGCCCAAGACCTCCAAGCTGCAGCAAATCCACAATTGACCTCGACGGCGGACAAGTTTCTGAGCGTTCTTCATGAGGTCCAGGGTATCCTACAGAGTGATGGCAGTCCAGTTCCCCCGGCTAACTACATGATATTAGTGAACTCCTGGATGGTTTGATGACACCCAAGTATGCTAGGGTCTGCGTGAATGAGGACAGGACCGGTGGGATGTAAGGACGGAGTTTCAGGCACTTCTGGGGATACAAGCAGACACCGTCACCCTCGTCAGCGACTCGGAGTCTGAAGATGTGCAAAAGTACAGTGACAGCAGTGACTCTGGACAGACTGCAGTAAGGCCGACGAAGACCTTCATTGTGACATCACCCCGCATATATGGGAGGAACTTCGACTGACTGAATCAACCTACAAGTGTGGTGACCGTTCCAAAAGCGCAAGGGGGGTGCATGTTCTGCCACAAAGACGATGGACGCACACTGTTGCCAGTCTACTCTGGGATCAGCACAAGCTGCCATGCGAGTATGCCTTCCAGCAGAGAAATGTTTCGCGAGACCGTGATCTCAGGAAGCACTTCGTAAATATGTCAGCAAAGCGTGTCGAATGCTATGCCACTGCGGAGGGAATCATGCAGAATGAACCACTTCCTGGAAAACCCCTAACAATGGAGTGGCCCGCACCAGACACCAGAATTTCAAGCCACACCTCCAAGCGCCATTGCTCGGTATTGTCGGGACCACGCGTGTGGTTTCGGCATTCATCCCCCGCGACCTCGTCTGCGGTGCCTCCGCCTATTCCGGGGTGGAATCTGGTTGGTGACAACGTCGCTGGGGATGGCCGGCCAGACGACGTTTCTACGTCGGATGAAGAACGGGTCATGCAGGAGTAAGGTGGTGCAGCGCTGCTGTGTGTGCTGCCGTCGGATTGAACTTTTTGTGCCTGATAGTGCACGGATTGAACTTGTTTAGGCAGTGTCCTTGTGCTCTTTGAAATTGTTTTAAGGTGCGTTGGAGCGGTGTCGCTTCAAGTTTTTTTTTAAGTGGGGGCGGGACCAAGTGTGTGGTTTCGGCATTCATCCCCCGCGACCTCGTCTGTGGTGCCGCCTAGTGGCGTGATGTACGTATTTAAGGAGGGGGGGCTTCGTGCCCGCACTCATCCTAGTCGGAGCTTTGGAACAATAGGGGAGAGTCGGGAGGTATGGGACGGGGGAGGTATGGGACACCTTCAGCTTTCTTGTGCTAGCAAGTTCGCACTTGGTGGCTGGTAGGTGTCACTAGGCATCAACTCCAGTCTGAGCTTGTGAGTTAGTGGAAGAGGTTTTCAGCCTGGTATAAAATAAGTGATTTGGCCATTAAGAAGCAAGTTTTTGTTATAATGTTTGAATGCAGTTTGAAGTACATATAATGCAGATAGACTTGTCGAACAAGGGGCTGTGGGATGGTGTATGTTTCCTGAGATAAAGCTGGATATGATAGTCTGCCATGCTTCCTTCTGTAAAAGCAAGCCAGCCATTTTTACAATTTTGAGCTATTCGGGAGGAATGGGACAAAGCAGGGCAGTGAGGTATGGGACGTCCCATTCCTCCCGACATCATGACGAATTAAGTTCTGCTCGTTTTATTAGGTTATTCATTAGATGGCTGGCCAATTTCTTACAATACTGTTTGCATTTTTGTAGCCTACGTGATGGGCCGTGTGTATAAGCGTCTAACTGGAAGGCAGAAATTCGCCGTGCAGTACAGGAAGTTGTGCAAAATGGAAAATCCGTGAGAGTTGTTGCTGCCGATCT
This sequence comes from Catajapyx aquilonaris, assembly GCA_000934665.2. Classification (NCBI taxonomy): domain Eukaryota; kingdom Metazoa; phylum Arthropoda; class Diplura; order Dicellurata; family Japygidae; genus Catajapyx; species Catajapyx aquilonaris. The sequence goes on along the minus strand of JYFJ02004786.1, from coordinate 21,181 downwards.
CGGATTATCTAAAAGTGCTCTTGCCCGCTATGTTGCATCTTACAAAAATGACCCTGATGAATTCGTTCCTGCACAGAATTTCAAGAGCAGTCAGGTGTTTACTTTCGAACTGAGTCGAGTTATTTTTTTACAAAAGGAGTGGTCGTAGGTTGCAAAAACTATTGGGTGCCGATGTGGCTTGAATAGGTTTGGGTGGTCCAGTCACCCCGGGAGAATCTTTTGTAAACCCTTCCCTCCACAAATTACGCGTCTCGTGAGAAGATACCAAGATGGTCGCCCCTGACACAAGATGGCGGAAAGACTTCCAAGATGGCGGAAGAAAGGAGGGAGGAAACCACGCTACCATGAGGGACCATCCCGAGCCGACTGAGGTCCAAGTTGTATGCAGGAAGGCTTCCTGCTGAAGCGGGCTACACCAGACGGATTTCTGGCCGTCGGGAAACCAGCGTATTGTGTGTAAGCTGTGGTTGTTGAGAAGTTCTCATGTGTAAACTTCACTGATTTTTAAATTGATGTAATTGTGTTGGAAATTTATTGGCATAATAATTTGGTTTCGAAAAGAGCAAAACTTGTCGACTACATTTCTTCCAACCCTGCATCACTCTTGTCACAACTTTGGTAGGAGGCCACTGGGGACTCTCAACAGTAGTGAGTTTGGTTGTTTGTCCCTTGCCTACCACAATTTGTGCCGTGACCAGGATATGTGTTTTGGTCATTTTATGCGTTGTGGTGAGGTGATGCAGATTTGGAGGGTGTGGTTCAACTCGTAATGAGTCAAGTGTTAAATTGTTCGAGTTAGTGAATTTTCTCAACCACAGAGGTGAGCTAATGGATTTTCTTCCTCAGGATTAATGCACCATTTTTCCTCAGGGTAGGGATAGGCAGAGGCTAGGCAGTACTGCAACTGCAAGAGATAATTTTGTGTAGTGACGGGAGGAAAGTTAGCTTCAAAATGGCAGGTTCTCAGAGGGGTGTTAATTTGCTTGACTTAGAGAGTTTGGAATTATGGCAGTTCCCGGCTGCAACTGAGGAGGAGACGGTTGGGAATGGGACCAACAATGGCAACAATGAGCATAATGGTAGGGAGCTCCGGCAGCCGAATTTGGGAAACCAAGAGCTGAATGATAGGGACCATCAGGCGCATAGTAAGATTAACACAAGTATGATGATGTCGATTCGTGGCTTTGAAGGCATGCCGTCTGAATCTGCCAGGGGATTTTTGGAGCAGATTTAATTGGCAGGAGACATGTCGTTGTGGTCAGGCGAGGACAAAATCAGATGTGTGAAATTGAAGCTGGGAGGCATTGCTGCTGACTTTGCCATGTTTACTCCAGAAGTGCAAACAGCAAGAGACGGGGATAAATTCAAGGCTTTGTTTTTGGAGAGGTTTAGTCCTAGCCGTAGGTTCTCGGAACTCATTGGGGATGTTAAGGGCATAAGGCAAGAAGTGGCCCAGAGTGTTAATGAATTTGTGACTGAGTTTCGAAAGATGCAACTGGAATTACAGGGGTGTAGGGATGCTCCCAAGGATATAGTGACTGTAGAGCTGTTAGTACTGTCACAATTCAGGTCAGGATTGCAGTTAGAAAGGACACGGCACACATTGCAAATTCTGAAGCCAGCCAATTTCTCAGGAGCTATTAGGATAGCATTAGAGTGTGAGGCCAATGAGAAGAGCGGTTTGATAGGAACCAAGCCGAGAAATAGGGTATTGTTGGCTTGTGAGAATGATGATATAGATGTTGTAGGCCAGTTGACAGACAAGGTGGCAATGCTTACAATCAACTGGAGGAGTATCAGTTGGAGGCAACAAAGAAGTGGTTGGAGGCAACAAAGAAGTGGGAGGAAGCCAAACAGGCGGTGGTTGCTCCTCTCCAGGTCAAGGATGAGTTAGGAAAAAGTGGGGTTAGACCGAAAGCAAATAGGAACAAGCCACGTTGCTATAGATGTAATTCAGATCAGCATTTGCTTCCGCAATGTCCTCAGGTGCCCAAGAAGGCAACGGGTGCTTGCTTTAGGTGTGGAAGTACAGACCACTTTATCAACAGGTGTCCAATGAAAGGCCAGGTTAGGGACCCACCCTACCCTTGTCCAAATTGTGGAGGGAAGCATTGGAAGGCTCATTGCCCTCAGAATCAGGAAAAGGGGTATGCAATGCAGGTACCAGGTAGGCAAGTGTACTCTTCTGGACCGCCAGGGAGCATGACTGAAATTAGTGATGTGTCCGCTCAAGGCAGAGGCGAGAGCTACTGGTATGAATATGTGCCTCAGATTAGTTTTGCACCTGGGGGAAATCCTATGTATAGTGGCCAGTGTCCTCCTGGACAAGAACTAGCAATGGTGCCTAGCTCGGGAAACGAGTATCACCCTCCTTGTTCAACCGGGAATTAAGGGATAGAAGGGTCAACACACCGGTCAACTATAGGCAGGAAACGATGATCAAAACTCCGGACACCCCCTCGCCTCAGGTGTCTCCTGTTGTGGACGCAGAGAAGGTTAAGGCTAGGCCGCTTGAAATGCTGTCATTGTTTCAAAACACCATAGGGCCTCTTTGCCGACTTCTTGCCGCTGACGAACCACCTGCCGGCGGTGTCGTCGCGGCCGTGCCAGAAGGGAGCGAGAGTGAATTGGCGGTTGGAGCTGTCCCCGACACTGTACCTGTCGCTAACTTCCGAAGGGAGTCTGGTCGTCGACCTGATCTCCTGCCGGGTAGAGGCGATCCCAGACCGATGTTTCCGTTGCAGTGCCTTCGAGCACTCGGCCCAGTCCAACAGGGGCCGCCCGTGCCGAGCCGCACCTCGGTGTGGCTTTTGTGCCGGGGCGCACGGGTCCTGGCAGTGCCAGTACAAGGGTGGGGTGCCCACCTGCGTGCTGTGCAAGGCCATGGGACTCCCCGAGACGGATCATCCAGTATGGGCTAGCGGTTGCCCGGCTTGGACGCGACGGCGGGAGCAGATACGGGTAAAGCTTTAAAATGTCTGAAATCCAATCGGACCTAAGGATTGGGCAATTTAACGCCGGGAAGAGCAACCTACTTGTTATAATTATATATATAATTATAACAAGTTATAACAAGGGTAGTGATCAGGTGGTGACCCCTCAGGTCACTCCGGCTGGGCCACGTAGAGCAGAAAAGGCAAGGTCGGTTAGTAGGCATTCTGTGGCAGAAAATATGTACTTTGATCCAGATGAGTGCAGTATTGTGAGAGGATTTGCTGGGCCACCTCCGGCCAGAGCTTTTGAAGCAGTACGACCTAATGTGGTTCCTGCCACACCAGCCCCTCAGGCAAATGAACCTCGAGTTGCCTATGATTTGGTACAGTTGGACGCAGTTGACTATCATCAAAATCCCAGGCGTAGTGAACGTACACACAAAGCACCAGATAGGTACAGTCCGAGCAAGTTTTAATGTAGCACGTATCCCAAGGTAGATGTATGTTTGTGTTGATAGGGTCTTGATTAGAGATATGTCAAGTCAGCCATGAAACAGGCTTTGCTTACTGTTAGTACTGATTGAATGGGTAAGCGTAGGGTTAAAGAAAAGCAGTTGATAATCTTGAAGCATTGTTGTGATTTGAGTATCAGTGGTTTCCGAGCAGGTTGTTTGTGTGGTTATTTTGGTGCTGTGCCAACTAATGTAGTTTGTTGAGCTCCTTTAAATTTTTGGTTGTCAAGTTTTACATGCTGTTGGAGTGGTAGAATAGTGTCGTTGCTAGCACGATTACTCTCCTCTGCTCTAGGCGTGTAGACTGGCCCTTGTGTAATTGTGTTGGTGTTCTGTTTTAAATTTTTGAGGCTTTCTGCCTGTTGTTGGTTTTGCTCATGGACCCTGTCCTAGCTATCCCCCCGTTTTTGACTACACGTGCTCGCACCTTCTTTCCTGGGTCCTCCCCTGTTGTCCCACCACTGCACACGATAACAGTTGTTCACCTCATGATACAAGGTTTCCTCCTTAATGCTAGAGGTTGGTTCACCCTGGAGTAAGTCCTTGAGCCGACTGGGGTGGCCCTCCTCACATATAATTTTTAACTTTATAATGCTTTCCCCGGAGTAAGTCTTTGGGCCGACTGGGGGTGGCTCACTTTATCTTACTTAACTACAATACTATAAGTCTACTTAATAATATCATCATAATAATTTAATACTTTTATCAACGTCTTTACCATGGGTGGGTACGTACACCTTTTTAAAGAAGTGGGGCATTTTGGTTCCCTTTCTCTTAACCTTGCAAATGCTTGATTTAATTCTAAAACTAGTCGCTCTTGAAGTTTGGGCGTTGTCACTTTGATTCTGTAGTCCTGACATTTTTGACGTCTTTGATTATGCATCGTTCTTGCTCCAATTCTGCAGTCTCTGCAATAGCTGATATAAGTTTTTGTTGAACAGTTTAGATACGTCTGCTAATGTAATTGTACATGAAGAAAAAGTGAAAGTGCTTCGGCGCTATAGTGTGTGACTATGGGACTAGTGCAAAAGCCTATGATCATAGTTTAGTGAGCGGCACTGGTCGCTATCAAGAGCTGTGAAGAGGTGGAATGAACTCCTACCTAGCTTGCGACCGCCACTTTGCCCTCGTGGAGAAAAGGAAGGTGTCCAAGATGTTCACACCAAAGGATTTCGTGAATGTCATACTTCAAGCACGGCCATCCCATCCTTTTCTAGCAACAATAAAAGAGGATTTCATCGCTTTTGGGAACCTCGCACGTGGAAATCTCGCCACAGTCAACCTGAAAATCCAGTCAGCTGCAACTCTGAAGCTAACACTGCGAACTTTGGGACTGTCAGTTACAAGACATGTCTGGATGAAGCTATGGAATGGACTGAAGTGACAATCCTCAAACAGGGAGTGACAGTCCAGACCTTCGCTGATGCAGACTTGCGACGGATCCAAAAGACACAAGCACTGCCAGAGCCAAAGAAGAAGGACTTCCGCAAGTGGTTGGGGTACCTTCCTGGTGAGGCCATTCCATATTTTGAAGACCTGGTCCAATACCCTCTTGTCCCAGACCGAAACGCTGTTCCTGTATAAAATAGCACTTGCCACGTTGTTGCATAAAATGGTATGTGGCACTTCCAACGTTATTGCGTACAGGTAACTTTGGTTTTTTTTTTTTTTTTGTCTGGTAACTAGCCGTTTTACATACTCGGACTTGTGCACACCTACCTGGAACGCCTGACAGTGTTCCTCGGAATTTTGCCATGGCCTTTCTGTTACATGTATTTGGACAAAGGAAATAAACATGTCTCCTGTAAAGTTACACTTATGGCAATTCCAACCTTATTGCCGATCACCCTTCGCTAGGAAATGCCTTGCCCGCAGCAAGTGCCGTGCTATGATTCAGGACACGTCCAGTGAAGCCAGCAACACCCGGGAGATGACATTTTCAGCATGCAAGGCATATAAACATACATATATGGAGGTCGCATCGCGCCGTCAGAGAAGTTGGCAGAAGTGGTCCTTACCCAATAATTGAAAGCCTTCAGGTTAGGTTATCGAAAATGGCTATTAGAAAGGGGAATAATGAAGAAGCTTTGGAGTTTGCTGGAGCGGGCTACCAATGAAGGAGGACACGCCGACTGGTGGGAGGAGTGCCGCGAGCTTCAAGTGTTCATGCTCAGGTTGTTAGTGAAGACAAGGTCTATTACGAAAGCAAAGCACTCTCTGTGGACATACATTCTACCAATCAGCGAGGACGAGCGAGAAAGATGAAAAAAAATTGTAGCAAGTAGAGGAAAAGAATGCTGCTTTACTACTGCCTGCCTCATCTCGCATGCCTCGCTTCGAGATCTTGATTTCCGCACCATGTCACACCGTTCCTTATCTCCTACAATATTCCACTTCCCGTACCATGTACCCCAAGCTGCCTTATACTTTCGTCGCAATAATTGTTTCCAATATGTGAAATAACATTGAACTGAATAGATTCCAGTAACAAACACAATGTGTGGGAGTCTATCACACAACTACAACAACCAACTAATGTTGAGATATTGCATTGTTGTAACTGTCTAAGTGAACTGAGAGAGGTAGCAAAAACTAACATTATTCTCGAAAGGGCTATGATATAATGAATCGAACGCATAATCATCCTGTTTTCATTGCTATCCCGGAGTGAGCGTATGTATGTGGAGCATTTTAAGATATAGGATTTGACTTCCTGTTTACCTTAGGTTAATACTAGTGGTAGTAATAGTCGGTATAACCAGTCTCTCCCTTTGCGAAACCCTATTTATGTGTAAAAAATGTTCAATGCTAGTGGATATGTGGAAGAGAAAACAAGGCTTTTTACACCGTTGTGGGGAGAGGTACTGCAAGGCATGTAAGACCATGGTGATGGGAGGTCACCTTTGTTACATCCAGAAGTATACAACACCCGAGCTGCACACACTGGAGAAGTATGTGCCTGAGCATCTGCTGACACCGTGGTGTGGGCAGCCCGAGAGGAAGGGGAAGTAACAACAATAACTGTAGCTTTCTCTATATTTTCTTTGATATGGAGACCACACAGGACCACCACCAGTCGAGAACACGTGGTTGCATGGGGTGAATATGGTAGTTTCAGAACAGGTGTGCTCCAGCTGTTTGGAATCTCAAGATTTCCTTTTTTGCAACACTTGTGGGATACGCCTGCAAATTTTTTATGGTCCTTCTGCCATTGCTAATTTTGTGGGCCAGACTCAATTAGGCAGTTTTTGATCATTAACAAATAAATAACCAATTCATCCAAAGGTACAGGGCCGAAGTAGCCTACCCTTTGTTGTCGATAGAGAAAACATCACGGCAGGAAGAAGGTTGTCGATTGAGCAGTGCGTGAGGTGTGTGCGCCTCTTCTCAGTTACTTACAACGTTATCAGAAGTCTAGCGCAGGATGCTGGCAGAATTTGGACCGCCTGCAGTCCACAGGGACACAATCATCCGAATCAACAAGCAGTTTGATGCAAGTGCCAGTGCTGTGTATCCCAAGCATCCCGGTCAACCGAGAACTGTCCGAACTGCACACACACAAGCACGTGTTGCTGCGGAACTGGCACCCTCTCCTGATAAATCCAAGTCTACCTGCTGTTTGTCGGCCCTGATGGGCATTTCCAGAACAAGTCTGCGGAGAGTTTTGAGCGACATGAAACTGACGCCATACCATCCAGGGCTTATTCATGCTCTTAACGAGGACGACTTCGACAGGCGACTTGAGTGTGCCGAGTTGATGCCGACCAAGTTTCAAGACAACCCTGACCTTATCTGGAACATTGTGTTGAGAGATGAGGCCGTCGAGGGCCTATGGAGTGGCCAGTACGTTCACTCGACCTCACCCCACCACACTTTTTCCTTTGGGGTTACCTGAAGGATAAGGTGTACTATAATCCCATTGACAGTGAGCAACGTTTGCGTCAGGTGATTGTTCAGGAATTCAACAACGTTCCGGTTGACATGTGCAGGAAGGCGTGTGAAAATGTTGCTTTGCGTCTGCAAGCCTGTGTTGACTCAGCGGGTGCCCAAGTCGACCACTACCTTGAAAGTCGATGACTTGTGCGTGGGTTATTTGATTTTTGTAACCTTTTCAATTATTAACATTCATCAATAAAAATGCATATAATCAAAACCTAGAAAAGAAACATTTGAGTGCCATATCGAGCTTATGCGAGAGGAAACGTGGAATTCTGCCAGCATGACCATGCATCTGCTTGATCCAGCAGTGCATGACGCATGTACCCCTTGAAACTTACGCTGTGTATTCATACACATCCTCGTGGGTAGTAGTGGAGTCGGGAATAAGGCAAGACTCAGTTTGCACGACATTTTCCCTGTCTCGGGTTACCCACAAAAGATGTCGTTCCTCCAAGTTTAGTAAGTATTGCATCGCCTGGGAGATTACGAGTGGAAGTTCCACAACGCATATTGTGTCCCTTCCAGAAGTTGTCCAACACGTTCACTAGGCACGCCATCATGGCTCATGCCATGCCATGGGCATAGGAACAAAAAGTCCCATCTGACCAACAAACAAATGTGAAGTGCTCCACATGATTGACAAGGGCATTGATAATTTCAAGAACTTCAGGCATTACTTGGATAATGAGATGAGGAAGCGACAAATGACATGCAAACAAGGTCATTCATAAGCAACAGAAACCCCATATCTTCTGATTACAGGTTCAACGCCAACCAGAGTAACCAAACCATTTCTCCAATAAACCAGCTGCTTCTAGCCATTGTGCCATTTAAATATATTTTTCCACGTTTTACCTGTGCCATTCTTACCCCACACCTTTCCAAGCACTTACTTGTGACATTTTCACTAAAAAGGAGCCCTGCTGCGGATCCATGGCAAAGCACGATTCAGGGCAATGGAGAATGACGACATGACATCTGCCATTGCGACTTTAGTCAAGAATGACAGAAAATTTTTTTCATGCTTGAAACATGTGCAAACCTTTTGCCTGCAAAAATGGCATAAAACCTTAACAAATAGGTAGGATTGTGGATTCACCACCATGTACCCTTCACTTTTCGGGTAAGGAAGGCCACCCGGGAAAGATATATGAGGCTGATGCGGGAGAAGGAGAAGAGGGGAAGTGGCAGCAGCAGCGTTGGCTACGAAACCACAAGCTGGAGCTTCTTCCAGGAGTTGGGCTTCCTTGATCCAGTCCCGAGCCGTAGGAAGTTGGTAACTGTACTTGACAAATAATCCTGCTTGGAGACTGCATGGTACACTGAGGAGTAACTTCTCAATCAATCAAACTTCCCCACAGGACAAAGGCCAGCCCATTAAGCAATTGGGACACCTAGCTGGATGTCTCGAAAAAGAAGATGCAGTGAAATCCAGAGCATGTCCTCATTACAGTTCGCACACAGAAAGCTCTCATTATGCCAAAAGTACCAACTAAGGGGCACTACTTTTCAAACAAGCTAATTCTCCTGAATGAGACATACAGTAAGTTTGCACCTGAGACTATCTAAGTGATATTATTGTAGATAGTCAGACAGTCATGTGTTGTGCAAAAGTGGGAATTCTTTGTACCAGGTCATTGCTGGTGCAATGTAACACGGTTCAATGGACTAACACGCACATGCTGGCAAGTCAGAATTGGGTGAGTCCTTGATTTTGTTTTCAAACTACTGGTGTATGTATTGGTACTGCAATGTCCCTCCCATGCTAGAAACCTGGGCAACCACCTGTATTTTACACTGAAATTGCCCATCTGGTGTGAACCAGTGCAGAGTCACAGAAAGGAACGTCTTGTTGGAGTAAATACTAGTCAACAAGACTATACCAAGATAAAAATATGGTGGCCATCCACACTGCTTTTGGAAACATCTTGGTGAAAAAGAAACAGGCTCCCAATTTGATGCAGTGGGAGAATGCAACTAGACGGTAATACTGTCGAAGAGTCTGATGCAAGCTCAAGCTGCTAGGCTGCCCCCATCACTCTTTACTCCCTCCCAGCAATACAAATCCAGTTTATTCAGACTGCCTGATCACCCAGCAGTAGGCCGTCACATGTGAGGCAAATTTAAATACAAACAGGATTGACTTCTGCCTCGAGAAATGACTATTGCACTGAATAAAACTTGGAACTCCTGCCTGGGGCCTTTGAACAACCTTGGCACCTCCAGACAGGAATTGACACCTATGCAAAGGAAACAACACAACCAACCAGCCCTTGATAATTTCACACATGTGACTTGTTCTTCGAGCAATTTGTACTATCAGAGGCAGGAACGAGGACAACTAGTCATCTCAAATGATGGCGGCAACCAGGCCCATGGGTCTTCTTCCCAACTGCTACCCTCACGTCGTCCCTGCCAGTACCCCGCAAGGGATCTCTTGATGGTTGGGGGATTGAAGCCCTTCCCTTCCCTCCTTCCCACAGGCCTCCTCTTCATGCCGTCCATCAAGTCCTTCCATACAAGTCAAGGGCAGGATGTTGGTTTTGTCCTTAAGTCACATGTGATTCATTAGGCAAGGTTGGTTATGTTGCTTCAATAATATATTTCACAAACTCCTCCTCCTTCTTTTCCCTCTTCGTTTCTCTCTCCATCTGTCCCACCTTTGCTTCTTCATATAGCCAGATTGCCGTAGTTGCTTTGGCTACTTCCAAATAAACCAAACCAAACCAACCTCCCCTCATCATTTTTTAAACATATGTGATGAAACTGAAGTACTATTGTATCTCAACTTACAGGGATTTTGCTTGCACCATGCCACTTCTCTGAACAGAGTAACTTGTCATACAAAGTTTTTGCTTGTCACATAATGATGTGATACCAAGGGCCGAGGTTCTATGGAACAAGTGGTGAGGGATGATGGGGAAGTGTCTGTAGTTAAATGGCATGACAATAGGGCTATTGTTGTAGCTTCTACTGAGTATGGATTGCAGCCAACTGACGTTTGCAAGAGATGGAGCAAGAAGGAAAAAAAGCACCTAAATGTGCCACGGCCGTTATGTCATCAACAAATACAATTGCCTGATGGGGGGGGTTGATTTTGTGGATAGGCTTATTAGTTATTATCGTATTAAGAATAAGACACGCAAGTGGACGCTGAGGGTAATCATGCATTTTGTCGACTTATCCCTAGCCAACGCATGGCTGTTGTATCGGCAGGACAACAAGATGCAGGGCACGCGAAAGAAAGACATTATGTCCTTCTTACAGTTTCGATTTGCAGTAGCAGAAGCACTCATGTTGATGAATGAAGAGGAAGAGGATACCTGTACTGAAACTGATGATGACCATGATGATGCTGAGATGCCAAGAGCCACGAAGAGGCGAAGGCCTGTAGTACCTTCATCCTACAAGGCAGTCTTAAAGAACCAACACTTACCCATCATGACAAGTGATCGAAATGCAAGTCGTTGCAGGTGAGGTGGAACAAATGTAAAGGAAAATCAAGGGTATTTTGTAACCAGTGCAAGATGTACTATTGTTTAACTGCCCAAAGAAATTGTTTTTTTGAGAGGCATAAATAAAGACTTGAAGTGTTGGGCTATCAGCCGCACGTCCACATATGGGGACATGATGTAACTCAAAAACTATCATCATTTTTTCCCCCCTTCATTTAACCTCGTCAAGGATGATGAACTTCTCCCAAAAATGGCGTTATTTTTCATTTTTATGTTGCATAATGAGTTCGGGTTGGAAGAGGATATACTAAGGCACTTGGGTACAAGAAGGCAAGCAAGATGTGATCTAACGTAAACATCTCAAAAACATTTTTACATGCATTTGCATACCCTTTCAGTGAATAATTGACCTGCACCTCATTTGATTCAGTCACTCTGCGTATACCATTGAATGGTGCCCCGGAATGGGCATACCAATTTTGATTCAAATTATTACAACCTTTCACCATCACACGTAATCATCATCTGCCCATTGTGGATGGGCTCGGGTAGTTATTGTCTGGTGGTCTGGCCCTAGAGCAGATCATCCTGAATTATTATTTATTTATTTATTTATTTACTAATTTTTTAAAAGTTCGGATGGACCTGCCCTTCCCTTCCCAGGTGCCTGAAGTGAATGGGCTCCGTGGATGCTACTTGGGTTGCTGCTTGGGCGATTTGTGAGTCGAGTGAGCATTGTGAGTGGGCTCTGCTCTTCCATGCCTGGTGGTCTGGACCCAGGGCAAACTAGCCGGAGAATCATCCAGGGAGCGAAGTCTGCTGACAAAGTCCACTGTCCTGAAATTTAATTTGTCAATTAGTAATATCCTTACACCTTCGAGTACCATACAAATATTAAAATTCATAACTTTGGAAACTGGCTTAGAATCCAGCCCGAATTTTTGGGCTTTTAGGTAATTTTACAACATTCATAAGTTGTTTTGCCATAAAATACATTTTTGCTGCATTTACATGTGAGCCATTCGCTCAGCAATGGTTTGGTTTATTTGGAAGAAGCCAAAGCAACTGTGGCTATCTGGCTGTAAGAAGAAGCAAAGGTGGGACAGACGGAGGGAGAAACGAAGAGGAAAAAGAAGAGAGGAAAGACTGGCATCTCTCTTAGTCTGTCTCCTATCCCAAAGACCTGTCCGGCTTGGGAGGCCCTATCAGTAGACGAAGCTACCGCCGGCATAGCTCTTGGGATCACGGGAGAAACGCAAACCCCACCACCACGATAAGGTGGAGATACCATCGGGGGGCATTCGCTCAGCAATGAAACCAATTGAGTGGGTCAGAATAATAATGGCATATCCCACCCAAGGGTCGAATTTGAGTTTTTGGTGGCTGTGATTGCAAGATACATCAATGAATCAGGTCCATAAGTTGGAGCCAGTTTGGAGCCATACATTTCTATTAAATCCACATTTACATTGATATGACTACATTAAAAAGTATTATTCTGCACACATTTAAACCTCGAATATCTCAAAAACATTTGTGATTGGGATATGCCATTATTATTCTGACCCACTCAATTGTTTGGGGGCAAAAATGGATTGGTGAGCAAATCACTCACTTGTCAATGCAGCCTTACTCAGGGGAACATATTTTTTATGAACCTGCATCGAAATTTTCAGCTGCATTTACATGTGAGTGATTTGATCAGCGATGTTATCACTGAGCGATGAATGCAATTGTTTGGAGAGAAAAATTTATTTGTTACCACGATTGTTACAATCGCTCGAACAATTGGATTCATTGCTCACTCGCATATGTAAATGCAGCTGTATTCACCTATCCAAATATTCATGCGCCTATAGGGGAAAGGGTCCATATTTCGACCATACACCTAATGGGGAACTAGCCTTGGTCTGGGATCTGGGATTTTTGTTCATAACAAGCTAGCCCATGCCTGTAAACACACATAGTATTGCATCAAAATGACATTACTGGATAAATTACGGCATATTTAAAAGTGCCTTCAAAATTGGCGGGAAAAACGGGGCAGCCGGGTGGTGCCAATCGAAAGGGTACACTGAAATGCCTGGTTGACTGCGAGATATGAGAAATTTGACTTTGAATTAACCGCGGACACGACGGAAAGCATTCGCAAGGCGGCTGTAGGCCATTGAGGTGGAGAAAGGGGGCCTTTATGTGCTTAATTCGGGAGACAGATAATTCGGAGCTGCTGGCATCACTGCCACGCACGAAGCGGTTTGAGCGGCTTATGGCCGCTTCACAAACTCGGCGTTGCGAAAGCGGGGCGAAATGCCCGTTTTACAAACTCGGATTTGCGCCAGCGGGGCATGTTGAGCGTGGAAAATTTGCGAAGGGCTATTCACAAATGCTGCGTGCGATGACCGAGCGCGGGCGTTGCACTGGCGTCCAACCGGGTGGACTTTCTGCGTACGATGAGCGGAGGCCCACACGCCCCGCTTACGCAACGCCGAGTTTGTGAAGCGGCCTTTAGAGTAAGAACTCGCCTGTTACCTGGCAACTAAGTCAACACTTGGACTGCTAAAATGTCCAGCACAGTACAACCGTACAACCACGGTACAACGAACAAATTTACGACCCTGCCGGGGCGCGTTCTATAACATCATTTTTGCGTTCATTTCACTTTGCGTGACGGCAACATTTTCGAGGGAAACAGTGACGTCACCATTTCCCTTCGAAAAAACCCGAATTACTCCGGAATTGAAACTGATTTCTTAAAACGAAATATGCCAAAAAAAAATCCCAAAAAATATGGGCGAATTTATTATATAGTTTCCAAAATGAAGGCTAGTTCCCCATTCCGCCCATCATGTTATCTCCGTGGCAACGTGTTGAAAATTGCCGGTGACAGTCGCAAAATGTCACAAAGACAGAATTGGTGAGCTCGCAGCACTGACACGAACCTCCATGCGTTGTGCAACCTTTGACACCAGTTTGTTTCTAATCGCATGGTGGACTGCAGAGCATGCTATTATTGGCCATCAGTTCCCAGAAATTAAGCTATGCTATTCGATAATTTATTTTAGCCCATGATGTTGCTTACACTGTTTATCTGCATGTTTTAAAGTATCGAAATCATGCTGCAACTTGTCGATGCGCACCAGCAGCCATAGTAGAAAGTTGTCATGTTCCTAATTTCGGCTACCTAATTTCCTAATTTCGGATCGGGTACTATCACGCTCATTTTGACAGTTCCATTTATTTTGCGGACACTCGAGAAAGAAGTCACAGAAAACGTTTTGACATTTTTGTGGGTTGACAAATCATTGCATAACACCGTCCATGCACACCATTCGTGAGTTAACTTTTCGGTCATTTGTGGCAGAAGTATGGAGATTTCGCCACCTTGATTTTAACTGAATGAAGTACTGGTACTATCCTTTGGGTGTATGTTCCTGGACATAATTCAATTTTGACATTTTTGTTGGTTATTGCATAACACTGTCCATTATCCCTCCGCTTTCGATCACTTCCGTGTACGTTGACTGACACCAAGTTCAACATATGTACAGACACTACACACGGGTTTGCTACTATAAATTAGGCTAATTCCACGCCTGATGCCTGAGGTTAATTGGCCCTGCGGCAGCCTGCTCATCACCATACAGGCTACTACCTGCCTATTGCGACTATAGCCTCCCGAGACCCGGACCGTGCGGCCATGGGACCGTGACCCGTGATCACGGTGTTGTGGATTCCGAAATATCGCAAAATAATCAACCACGGTTACCTGGCAGCGCCAGGATAGCCAACACATAAACACAGAAAAACAAAAGAAGGTATGCCATTCTTTTTGCTGGTGATAGTACATGGCTGTGATATTTTTCAAGGAACATCCAAGATGGTCGAGCAACATTTCAGTCCCCCTAGATTCTGAATGACCCCTATATTTCGATGAATTTTGTAGGCTAAAGGTCAAAAACCGTCAAAATCCTGGCAGAATGAACTGTCCTTATGAGTTATTGAGGGCCAGAGGACCTAAGGAAATGGCGACGAAATATTCCCATGGAGAATAAAAATGTTACATGGTGTCATTACAAATGAACCAAACGTTTTAAAAATAACCTAATAAAAAATGAATAGCCAAAAAGTTCCAAGGGAAGTGTCTGTAAAGGTATCGGCCAATCGGCCTGAAAATGACACTACAGGTAAATCGCAGGCCAGAAATTCATTGGTGAAAGTAATTAGTGGCATTAGCCAAGCGTTTTCGAGATATGGGCGACTATACGTGCCCGGCAAATCTGCACGGTGACAATGGGGGCATTCGGCGGAAGAAATTATAAACAGCCTTCGCGGCTCAGTCCGTAGCGCGTCCACCTCGTGATCCAAAGTCTCTGCGTTCAAGTCCGCTGGAAGCCACTTTTTTCGCCGCCCTCTCTCGCCTTATTGCGATTGCGGCTCGCTTTGCGTTGTCACTGTGAGGCGCCTATTGGGACTAAAAATACGCAATGCATACGAAATAAAAGCCCCACTCATGCCCCGTCTCATGCCGTATATCTCCATCGGAGAGGTTGAGCAGGGAATCGGTTACACGAGGACATACAAAACCCTACCCTTTGTCATTGCTTCTCCCCGCAAGTGCAGTTTGTGTTACTATACATCACTCACACAACCACATAAAAATGTTCCAAATTTTGATATGTTGTCAAGACAATCTTCCTCTGCAAATTACACCAACTCGGGGCGGATTATCGAGGTTGATTTAATTATTCGAAAATAAAAAAGTGAGCACGAGTGATATCATATCACAGCAGCTTGAGTTAGGTACAGTTCTGGTCATATATCGAGGCAACCGCCAGCGACATTTTCCGAAGCGGCAGAAGAAGGAATCGAAGATAAGCTTACTTCAAGCATGGGCGAGCATCATTCCTTCTTCTGTCGCTTCGGAAAATGTCGCTGGCGGTTGCCTCGATATATGACCAGAACTGTACCTAACTCAAGCTGCTGTGATATGATATCACTCGTGCTCACTTTTTTATTTTCGAATAATTAAATCAACCTCGATAATCCGCCCCGAGTTGGTGTAATTTGCAAAGGAAGATTGTCTTGACAACATTAAAATTTGGAACATTTTTATGTGGTTGTGTGAGTGATGTATAGTAACATAAACTGCACTTGCGGCGAGAAGCAATGACAAAGGGTAGGGTTTTGTATGTCCTCGTGTAACCGATTCCCTGCTCAACCTCTCCGATGGAGA
This sequence comes from Catajapyx aquilonaris, assembly GCA_000934665.2. Lineage (NCBI taxonomy): Eukaryota > Metazoa > Arthropoda > Diplura > Dicellurata > Japygidae > Catajapyx > Catajapyx aquilonaris. The sequence goes on along the minus strand of JYFJ02004786.1, from coordinate 5,109 downwards.
TATACGGCATGAGACGAGGCTTGAGTGGGGCTTTCATTTCGTATGCATTGCATATTATTAGTCCCAATAGGCGCCTCACAGTGACGGCGCAAAGTGAGCCGCAATCGCCACAAGGCGCTCTTTGACAGCACGCCAGATTTCGCCTCTATACATGCGGGAAACTTTTAAGTGGTCAATTGGCAGGGGTGCCAAAAGAAGAGGACAGTGGGCGTGGCATGCAGGGGGATCCCACGTGACCGACCACGGGGCCTGTGATTGGGTACCGGTCGTACTTGTGGAATGTGTTTGCGCGTAGGATCTACCTGGAATAGATCGAAGACGCACGCACAAGGCACCAACAGATGCGCGCGGTGAATGTCAACAAGAACCCACAATGCATAGCAACGGTGTTGCATCGAATTGTTGCATATCGATCGACCTGGGCCAGATCGAGGAAAGGCAGTAAAACCATCGTGTTTTCATGGTGGGAGAATGACATTTCCAAGCACCCGCGATGCAGGGTGTACCGCAAATGTCACATATTGATGCCATAACCATTTTTATACATTACAATAATATATGTCATATGGATTTTTGTATGCCGCAATATGTCATACGCACTTTTGTATGCCACAACATGTCAGAGGCCTACCCATATTTTTGGATGTCACATTCTCATGTCATGCGCATTTGTTGTATGTCACATTTTCATGTCATAGGCATTTTTTAAATGAACGTTACAATATGTCATACGCATTTTAGTATGTCACAATTTGTCCTACCCATTTTTGGATGTCACATTTTTATGTCATATGCATTTTTTGTATGTTACAATATTGTAACATACAAAAAATGCGCATGACATGAAAATGTGACATCCAAAAAATGGGTAGGCCTCTGACATATTGTGGCATACAAAAGTGCGTCTGACATATTGTGGCATACAAAAATGTGTAGGGCATCAAAATGTGACATTTGAGGTACACCCTGTTGTGCGGGTGCTTGAAAATGCCATTCTCCCACCATGAAAACATGATGCATACTCTGGAGTAAATCCAGCGGTATTACTGCCTTTTCCCCTGTTGGGTTGGTGTGTTGTACCTAACCAAGCTTTGAACTGCTCCGAACACGCTCCGAACACGCTCCGAACCCGCTCCAGAACCCGTTGGCTTGAACCGAACCCGTTCCGACCTTGGGTCCACTCTCTCCCTGAACGGGCTTGAACCTGAACCCGTTCCGACGCTCGCTCTGAACCCGACTCTACTGCTCTGGAGCGGGTTCAATGTTATCGGGTTCACGGTTCGGTTCACAACCCTACATTTGGCTGCCACAGTACATTGCTGCACATCAATGATCACATCGACCACATGTAAACGTGGCCTTATTACAAGATTTTAAGTGCAAATTATTTTTTTTATACTAAAAATAAACCAGTAATTCCTACCTCCCCCAACCTGCTTCTATCGGGGAAAACATTTTGGCTTCCAAATCCCACCCTAGCCTACGTCAGAGGGATCAACAACACAGCTAAACACCATTTGCGGCTACTCCCCCCCTCTAAATTCATGGCCCTTGGATGCTCACCTGGGGTTCTCCACTGTCCAGCTGGGGGCTGCAGACACGGCGGGTGGCCCAGGGGCGACGGAGGGGCGGCATCAGGGGCAGGCCCGGGGAGTAAGCCTGCAGACTCAGCGTGTGGTCAGCCCGCCATTCCTTGTCCTTCCGGTGTCGATGAAGGAGCTAGGTTCGGTGCAAGCCCAAGCCGCAGACCCAATACCCAGGGGCAGAGGAGGGGCAGGCCCCGGTGGAAGGGCAGACCAGCCGACGGAACAAGCTGCATCTTGCCAGGGGCGAGTAGAGAACGAAAGGGAAAGTAGACAGCGCCACACGCTTACTGCAGCGGGAACAGAGTTGCCAGATCGTGAGATCGAGTAAATGGTACCAACCCTCGAAATTAATGGTACTTTTCCGGAAAAGATGGTACATTTCAAAAATGGTGTAATTAATGTTAATTAAAGACAATTTAAATTTAAATAGCCGTAATTAAAAAGTTAAACATGATAAAGTAGTCGAAACCGGGGAAAGTAGTAAAGTACTGGCGGGGAGGGAAAAGCGCGCCGCAGGCGATTTTTTTTTAGGTTCAAGGTCACACAAGTTTTGGTGAATGTAACCTACTGGGAGATCTGAATAGGTGTATATGTGGTTAAATTGGTATCACTTTTTTCATGGAAGTGGAATTACAGAGTAACATTGGACATGACAAAATAAGGTACTTTTTGCGTACCATTATGGTACATGGTACGGAACCCGAAAATATGGTATGAATACCATAATTATGGTACATCTGGTAACACTGAGCGGGAAGGAGCAGAACCTCATCGCATATGGAGGTTGCGTCAACCGGTGTGGACCCCGCCATCTTTGGTCAGTGCAAACTGAATGGGGACAAACATGGCGGCTCGCTGCTTCGAGGCGCAACCTTGGCGCAACTTCGATTCCTGATATTTCGATGTGACTGCCCCGCCATCTGCACACGGGTAGTCTAACTGGTAAGTGCGGGTTCTGGCCGCATGAGGCGTCGGGCGCTGACACCCTCTCTACAGCACTACAGCCTCGCCGGTGAGCGATGACGACGCAGTTTGCGCTGGTGTGGTACGTGGGGGCTGCTTTCTGTTCGGACCAGGGGCCGCCTCGGGGCCAATGCGGGGGTCCAGGTAGGTGAGCGAGGGCTTTTGCCGTTGGGGGCGGCCCGTGCAGGTCATTCCTTCTCGAACATTCTTCAAGGGGGGGAGGGATAAGGGGTGGCGCCCAGTTTTGGCCCGTGGAATGTTGGGTTTTCCGGTCAATGCATGCAGGGTTTTTGTTGGGGATTTTGCTGCTGCAACGGTACAGCAACACTGGTGGAAGTAAGCCGGGAGTGGGTTGCCACCCTGTCACGGCCGCAATGGGCGAGTAAGCACGTTAGCGGCACAGCTTACTATGGTCATCAACAGGCAATGCGACATCAGCATGGCAGTAATGCAGAAAGTAATGATGCGGTCGCACCAGCCACCAATGCGGTTTCAAATAGCAAGCCTGATCAATCTTGTGCTTCCTGGTGGTTCCATAATAGGTACAGTCGCAAGCATGAGGACCGTAGACCGGTGCCTCTGAGTTAATTTCAGTGCGTTTGCATAGAGCGAGTAACAGCAGAGTAACGATCGTGACAGAATTCGCACGGCCCCCGGTCCCACCTGTTCCTTGCAGTAGCTGCGGTTTTTAATGAGCTGTTACTGGCAAATCGCTACGAGCCTAAAGGCAAGCACTCTGCCGTCACAGTGTCATGATGGTTACTCCATGGTTACTCCGCGGGAACCTTCTCGTGCTTTTGCAAGCATGACCCATTTTGTTTCTCCCCAAGTGTAGAGTAGGAAATAAGCGCAGCACAGTTCACCCTCTTTCCAACTCATTGATGATGCCCATCATGCACGCCGTGCACACTCCGTTGCATTTGTAAAACAATCATGTACAGCAATAGATTCACGCATCCACATCTTGATGCTTACAACTCTGCCATCCCAAGGTGAAACACCCTAACTTCAAAATGCGTAATGGTGAAGGTCGTGTGCATGGGTGTGAATGCGACTTTCACCCAAATTAGTTTTGAAGTTAAGGTATTTTACCTTGGGACGGCAAAACTGTGTACAACATGATGATGCTTGTTGATCCTAAGAGCATGTTTATGCCCTCACGATTCGAGTCTCGGTTGCATGACCAGACGCTTTGCGACTGACAAGAATGGGTTACCCTAGGTCTGGTCAGAATGACTGGAGGCATGCAACCGCCAAACTGACCAATATAGAAACTGTCACATGCCTCCAGTTGTCCCGACCAGACCTAGGGGTACCCATTCTTGTCAGTCACAAAGCGTCTGGTCTTGAGACTGAAGGGTGCTACACAAATTCGGCGGAAGGGTGAGCAGGCGGCAAGAGTGCGTTTGGGGGCGTGGTTTGGGGCGCAGAACCTATGCGGTGGCGATCGCACAAGTCCATCTGGTTGGACTTGAGCGATTCCCACAGCACCAATTTCTGTCCGCAGCGCCACCGCCAAATTTGTGAATTGCCACTCTCATTCCGCACCCAAATCGCATGTTTTCCGCCCGCTCAGCCTTCTGCCGAATTTGTGTAGAGGCCTTGAGGCTCGAATCGTGAGGGCGTAAATAGGCCTGCAGATGAACACAGGCAGTCTCCAACTTACATACGTGGATCGCTCCATAAGATCATGTGCGAGTAGAGTTTTACGTATTGGGAGAATTTTGAAATTGTATAGTATGCTGTACTGAGATGTAGGTTCTAGCAATTGGCCGCATTTTTACATTACCAGTTTCGTACATTTTGGGGATTTTTTGTTGTTGTTGTTTTTGTTGCACATGTGCAGGATCAAATCTGCAGTGGTTCACATGGATTATTAGAAGTCTTGCCTAATAATAATAGATGAAAAGTGAAAGTCGGATATGTTCTGAGTTGTTAAAACCTGGAGTTGGATTCATCAAATGTCGTAAGTCAAATTTTCATCGTAACCAGTATAATAATTTTGATACCCCATTATCAGCCTCATCATCGTAACCAGTAGTAACCAGAGTTACTAATAATTAACTAACTCTGGTTACGTCCAGTTACAACAAAAATTAGACTGACAACATTTGATGAATCCACCCGCTGGGCTTGATATGGAGAATTTGCATATTTGTTTGCATTTGAAATGGCCACAGCATGCACAAGGAACCTTCCCAACTTTTTATTTTAACATTTCTGACAATGGTAGATTTTTGCAGTCATGATGTGCGAAAAAGTAAAATAAATGAAGTCGGCGAAAGTTGCAGAACCAGATCCATACATGCAAATTTTTAATGATCTGGGGAATTATTGAGTGCGTTGTTAAACTTAGCGGCTGAGGGAGCGAAACAAAAGACAATAAAAAACAATAAGTAATATTGTTCTTTTATTGTTACACTTTTGTTTCGCTGCCACAGCCGTTTAACAACGTACTCATTGATTAAATTGTGTCATTTACAAAAACATGCCCTAGGTGTGACAGTTGATATCTAATGGGGAACTAGCCTTGGTCTGGGATTTGGGATTTTTGTTCATA
>KZ539218.1:0-36229 GCA_000934665.2 Catajapyx aquilonaris | reverse complement strand
CCCCCCCCCTGCAGCATCCAAGGGAAAGATGATGATCATCATCATGATCATCAACAAGATGCTTAAAGGCAGAGAGGGAGAGAGCTAAGGGTAAAATATATAGAGAGAGAGACTTGTCAGAGGCAGAGAGGGATATATGGAGAGGATGGACTGGGATCTGCACCTGAACAAGACTTTTATGCAGAGGATGAGGGGGGGAAAACCCCGGTTTGTTTACCAGCTTCCAGGCAGGATAAACACTTTGGGATGGAGGTAAATACGGTTGCGTAATTGACGCACGGTTTTTTCGCAGCCGGACGCGGGCATAAAAAAATAATGCTGTCGGACCCGGGTTCGAAAAATAACGTAGCAGATGCATGGAGGGGGGGGGGACAAAAATCGCGTCGCTGCTACTCGGCCATGACCCACCAAAAATATCTTGTACATATACAAAAAAAAAGGGAAAGTTTGTCGGTCTGTCCCATTTACCTCCCCTCTATTTCCCCACAGTTGGCTCCTCTTCTTACACTCTTGCATAATTGTATAAAAAGGGCGAAGTTTGTCGGTTTGTCCCATTTCTGTCTATCTCCCCACAATTGGCTACACTTCTTCTCTCCCCCACCATATCCATCTCTCCAGAGTTGGCTACTCTTACACATATAAAAAACATAGTTGGTTTTGTTTGTTTGTCCCTTGGGAACATATTGCATAATAATGTTCGTTCTCTTCGTTCTTCGCACGGCCTGTTTCTAAGGTTTGGTGGCATGGCAATATCTTGTCCACGGACAACCAAACCAACCAGATTTGCCTTTTATATACCGCATGTAAAGAAAAACAAAGTTTGTTCGTTTGTCCATGGCAACATATTGTCATGGCATCAAACCATGGGAACAGGCCGTGCGAAGAACGAAGAGCAATCCTACATATTAAGGAAAGTTGGTTTGTTTGTTTGTCCATTGCAACGGGTTAACCATGGCAACAAATCTCCATGGCATCATGGAAATATGCCGAAGAACGAGGCTGTTTTTCCTATCCCCAGGCGGCTCATCCTGGAAGAGCGTCAGGCCCGCAATGCATGGAAGCAGGTTGGTCGCATAACCGGCAGGATAAACATATGAGGGCAAAAAAAAAATTTGGCGAATTTTTTTCCCTATCGCTGCAAGTGCCCTACGGCCCCGTGTTTTCAGATGTATGAATCATTAAACAAAATACTCGACCGTCAGACAAATACCAATACTTGCCATTTTCGCATACCGGGGAGCCGCGTTGACTAAAAATATTTTCGGGCGGAATATTTATTATCCAAATTTTCTGGTACTTTTTTTAAAGGTGTAATGCAGCATTGTTTAATCCAGTGGATTGGCTGCACATTTTAGCACGCAATTGGTTTTTTTTTAATAATAAAAGTTTGCTCCTACGCAATTTTCTCTTTGTAACGGCTTCAAGAACATTTTTTTCTCCACATATCTCGCCTTAGGTCCTATCAAGCCAAAGCAAAAACCTGGAGGCGCATTATATATATATATATATATTTTTTTTTTTCTCTCTCTCTCTTTTACGTCTGTTTTTTTTTCTCGCAGAAAAAAAAACTTGCCTTTGCTTCAGGGGCACAGGGGGGTTTAAGCGCCCGTGAAAAATTTCTGCATGCCGAAAACACGAGCCGTTCGCCCAAATTAGCTTTTCAAACTCTTTTCCTCCTCAGCATGTGAGAGAGAGGGTGGGAGGGTTAGGGCAAGACCCCCTCAAGCCCCATCCAACCGCCCCCACCATACCCCCTCTGAAACACTTTGAAATGCAAACACGAGGCTGAGTTCTGTATTACAAATCCATGCCCGGGGCAGGCATGGGAGGGGGGGGCGAAGGCCGGAAATTTTTCTCCGATATCGCGGAAAGAAAGCCATTTTTATATATATTTATTTTTTTGAAGGCAACTCTGAAAAACGTGCGGTACATCACGTACGCTGCATTTAAATATTTCAAGAATTTGTTCGCCACAATAAGTCACAAAGTTCTCACGATCCAGTTTTTTGGCTGCGACCTTACAATAAGTTATGCAAAGATTACTCGCAAATTATACCTGTTGCATTATGACTCCCTCCCACCTTCATACCGAATTCACATGTGAACTGCGTGGAAAAGCCGATTAACTATGACATGAAACGTCCAGTAAATCCATCCAGGGAGGTCAGATAAAATTATAAATAAATAAATGCGACAAAAAAAATTGGTAGAGGGGTTGCAACTAGAGGGGACAGCATGTCATGTTGCATAATGACTAGCCTTTTTAACCAATCGATCTGGACAAGCCACACACACACAATGAAACAGGTCGCATTATTACTGTCATCGAGTATAAAAAAAAGGCCAGCTATTTTCGCTTCTCTCTCAACACACACAATTATGTCTCTCTTGTGTGTTGCGTTGTTGACTCTATTTTTATGGGGGGGGAGGGGTGCTCGAAATGACAAGTTTTCCCATCCCTCAAAAGGACTTATTTTTTGGTGGGGGGACTTTTGGTTCCAGGATTTATATTTCGATTGTACAATTTTTATCACCTAACAATGCTATAGACGGCAGATAAAACGCTGCTTTTGGAGTCCAATGTTCGGTCCCTCTTTTTCTTTTTTTTTCCTGAAGAAATCTATCGAGGCGTGGCAAGGGAGCAAGGGAGGAAAATTGCAGGTAGACGAGAGGATTTGTTGGAAAGAAGCAAACATTTGCCCAGGAAGGTTCTCTCTCTCTCCCCCCCTTTTTTCCCTTCTTTTCTCTCTAACTCCCCCGCCGCCTCTCCGGATCCAACGGGAAATTGGGCACGTTATTTCCGTCTCGCCACCGGAGACCTTTTTCAAGCCCGGATCTCCACCAAATAGAAAAAGAAGAGAAGACAACAATAAGAATTCGGACCTCTTTTGTCCTGTTGAATCTATTGGATCAGACACTACCAGTATTTAAAAGTACGAGGCAATATGTATAGGACAAGCTTCTGGAGACATGTGCATTACCAGATGGCGCTACTGCCGCTCTCAGGATGCACGTTGGTGATGAGTCACCACGCGGACAAAGCCCACCTCTGTTGAAGTGATCGCCACAGAGAGTCCTCTCATTATTGAACGACTACATGCACCTAGGTGATGAGCCGAGTCACACCTGTAGCCAAATCTATGCACGACGTGACACTCTCAGCTACTTGGTAATTATTATCAATGCAATAAGACAAATCCGGGGCAATTTGATTGAAATTTTTTTTCCGTGGAAAATGTCAATCTGTGATCGGTTGTGGACACAATGTGTGTAAGCGAATCTACACCTCCCCCCAGCAGGTTTGACATGTGATGGTATAGTGTTTGCAGTTCGAGTTTGAGCTCCAGTCGTTAAATCGAAAATTGGTGTAATCAGGCGGAGAGGGGATTTTCGCTATGGGGCCGTTAAAAAAAGAGAGGAGTATCGGGGGCCCGATTTTCAATTAAACAGGGGGAAAANGGGGGGGGGGTCCTCTCAAAATCCGCTTTCAAATTTGTGCCGCAACGCCGACTTGTTTACCATTCGGAGGTAGAAACCCTCTCTCCCCCTCTCCCCTTTTCCTCTCTTCCCCAAACCGACATTCGCAGCAAACTCAAGGTGGGTCAAAAGCATCTCTCTCTCTCTAAAACTGGGAGAGGTTGGCAGCATGTATATACCGTATATACGGTACGGAGGTTGAATTTGGAAGCCGGGGCAAATATCTGGAAGTTGTGTACACCTCGGGAGGAAGCTGCAGACCTTCNCCCCCCCTTCTCTCCCCCTTTCCCTTCAAAACCCCCCCTCCCTCTCCCCATGAGCGACTTTGATCTTGGTGCGGCCCAATGCACCGGGAATGAATGTCATGTGGACTAGGGCATACGTTCATACCCGAGGAAAACCGACCGCCATCCTAATGCATCACATCATACCATACACTTTTTTTTTCCTTTCCTTCTTATCCTTCTTATAGGGTTCGTTCAGTCGGCAAAAGTGGAGCTCGGTTGTGTCCACTCAGGCGGGATTTCATCTCAAGTTTTCATATATATATTGCAAGACCGTGTGTGAGTAAAGTGCAAAAAAAATAAAAATAAAAAGAGGACAAGTGGTTCGTGGTTTTTGCAATGTATGTACTGCACCGGCGTATAAAGATTTGCGAAAAATTATATATGAAAAGTTAAGCAGGATCCGAAAACAGTGCCTGCAAAATGTCCGGAGATAAATTGCCAATATCAGTAATTCTATCAGGACATACAGTATGATAAGGATAATCCATTTAAAAAGTTTACAACTCGTGGATAATGCTACTGAAAGGTTGTTACAGAAACATTTCCGTCAAGTGATGTATCGCTCCAAAAAATGGTATTAAAGGTGTAAATAAATAAATAAGCATATATTTTATCAATATTGCTGTAGAAGAATTGGTTCACGATCAATCTATTAATTGCTTTGTACTATCGGGTTCAAATACTTTTGTCCACTTTATCCTGGTCTTGAAGCAGCCCTTCGCACAGGAGGTGTGTGTCTGTGAAGGGTTGCTTCAAGACCACAATAAAGTGGCCAAAAGTATTTGAACCCGATAGTACACCTGTAGTATCATTACTAATTTTTGTATACACATTTTGGAGACGTTTATTTGCAACTAATTCCAACGGGGGGCTTTTAAATAAAGAAATGAGTTAACATTTTACTTTCGTACCATCGTTTGATCAAGGTATGATACAACTGAACCAATTAACATGACAAATTTCGGATTGGCTTATTAGAATCTTGTGGCCAGACTTCTTAAATTATTTTTTTGGACCAAATTTTTCACTTCGTACTTGGTATGCCCTCGCAGAACCTCTATTTCAATTGACCTGACCAAATTCTTAAAATCGATCCGACTTAATATTTTACTTAAATCGACTTTAAAAATTGGTCTATGAATAGAGTCGATGAATGAAAATGCTCGTTCATGTCCACTGCTGAACAAGAGTAGTAAAATTTGAGAATCCAAACTTACAGAGCTGAAAATAATTCAGAGAGAGAACAACTTATTCACAGAAAAATGTTGCTCTTGATAGGTGCAAAAGTTGTTAGCAACGCCAATAAATTTTTTTAAATTTCACGCCCTCAATTTTTTTTTTCACAATCCAACCCGTATGACTAAACTAGTGTACCAAAAAAACAACGCAAAAAAACACAAGTGGCTAGGGAGGATTTTCGTTTAGCAGCTTGTTTGCTCGACACACACCGTGTCCGATCAATATGTCATCCATACCCGGGGGGCGGACAAATGGCAACGCTGCCCCCCCCCCTTCCCGCCCACTGGAAAACCAGCGTCCTAAGCACTATATATAAAGCCGACTGAGTCTAAATCCCCCCCTAACTTCAACCCCTAGTTCGACCCCCCCTCGAAACTGGCAAATGAAAAATCCATATTGGCGATGTCAGCAAGAAAACAGCACGAACCAACGCTAACGACGCCTCCACGATATAACCCCCCCTCAAAACGACGAAGAAATCACTGCAAAAAAAAAATATATAGCGGAAATGGAGAGGAGGAGAAATATTATATATATATATATTAAAATTAAAGGATACCCCCCTCCCACCAACAAAATCGAGTTGGCAACCCTTAACTAGAAGCGCAATTAGCGCTGGTAATGAGATTGGTTTCGAACCGATAGGTTAAGCGTTGTTGCTCACAACTCCGAAGATTTGTAGGCTGAAATGCCACTTGTCTTCCGGATATAACTAGATTATTTGGCGAATTCAGCGAGAAGCGGGGGAAGGAAATGACGCTTAAAAAATGTGGCTATAAATCGCCCCCAAAAAATTAACTGCCAGTTAAGACGGTATAGCCTATAGTTATAGTTGGAAAAAAAATCGGCAAATTTTACAACCCATGCCTGATGTACGTTTTTTTAAAATAATTTTTTGCATCCGGATATGACAGCCTCAGCTGCTTACATCAGAATATTTCGATCCCTGCAATTACTACAAGTACTGTACAACAACTGTGCTATACATGTAGGACGATAGGCTATGGTTAAATCAAACCCAATCAACACGTGCCTTTTAAAAAAATACCCTAAAAATTCAGGACCAGCAGAGCATGACGTCATCACGTGTAACCAGGGTAATAACCACAAGAATCGTTCTCAAATGACAAATCCTTCCTGTTTTTTTTTTTACCTGTCCATTAATGAAGGGTCCCCCATCCCCCCTTTTTTTGTCCGTCTCATCCTTTACGCACTCAAATGACGCCAATGACACACAGGTGGGTAGGATCGGATTCCTTAGGGAGTGTAGAATTCACATAAAAACCAGCCCTTTTTTTTCTCTCCCTCCCCCTACTTCTCTGATAGTTATCTTCACGGACAATAAAATGTGCGCTTCCGCCCCTGTAAATCATTACAGAGAGCTCATTGTCGTACATTTTACGTCTTAATTTAGTGTGGAGGGAGGCCATCGAAAAGTACGCCATGATTCTGACATATACGTCCGAATAAAGTGAGTTCCCCACACCCCTAGTCGTTATCGCGCTGAAGAACAATCGCTATAAAACCCGCCCAACCGTGTGTGTGTGTGTCTATATACATGAGTGGGAAATAACACACCAACGACTCGCTTCCTGCACTTCCCCATTCATATCCAAATGTTGTTCCACCTTTTATATATATATATATTTGATATACAGCATATTTTTCCCCCTGCTCCCGGACCTTCTTATCCGAACGTAAGCTGCAATCTGGTTTTAGAAATGTATAGGCGGTGTGTAAGCTGCTTAGGTTCATTCGCTAGTATTTATCTGCCATGGGGTGAAAGTCTTATAGGCGACGATATAAATTTTGTTACAGGCAAGCATTTCACACACAGGGTGGTGCACTCCCCAAGTATATCTCTAGTTTTAAAAAAATGTAAATTAAAATAAAATATCAAATGTGATGAATTTTTTCGGGAGGTCGAAATATTCGGATGCAAATATGCAATTTGCACTCCAAAATTACTATCTGAACTCCAAACTGAGTTGGTTCTGCTTTATAATCTGGATAAACCCATTAATTAAAATTAAGCACTCCAAATATGCAATTAACAATGCATAGCGACTTTAAAAAATTAAAATTCGACCCCCTGAAATTAGCAAAAATCAAGCTGTGAATTTGACTAAAACGTCAGATATCGCTGAAGTCATTTTCCACGGCCAAAAATATATTCTTAAAAATGTACCGTAATCGAGGGATTATTCGTCATTGGAATTAGACTACTTAAACTATTACATTTGAATATTTGCCATTATCGTAAAATACGTAGGCTTGACTGTACGTATAGGCTACAATTAATAATAACAACAAAGCGACAGAATGCTTCAGCAACTTAGCTAATAAGTTCAGCTTGTATGTCATGGTTGCTTCTGTTGCGAACAATTATTCGCAACGTGCTCATAATTTGCATTAATTCCGCCTTAGTGTCAAGTCTGAAATTCACATGATTGTCCGACTAATTTGAGAAAAATTTGCGACTTTCATGTCGAATCATAATGCTCATCTGTGCGTGATATTTCCTTGCTCCTATAAATTATAACAAATATTTCGCTTATTTACATGCACGTGCTCCCAAAAAATTTTAAGCTCCCAACTTCCGGTTCGCACTACCCTCTCTTTAAACCCAAATAAACACGCCAAATATGACAAGTGTCACCTGTTTATGACCTTCCTTCCTGTAAACAACACCGGAGTCCCCGCCCCCCATCTGCTGCTGCCACCTACCCCGTAAAACGCAATCAGATTTTTATACTACTCTAAAGTGCATTGCCTGGCACTGGAACAAAATATCCGGAACATCCGGTCCCATCCAAAACTTTAAAAAACAACCCAATCCGTCAAGACGATTTCCCATCCCCCAGGTCATGTGTGTGAGTATGTAACTCGTGTTTCAGTAGACGAAGACGTTTCGGGTGGGTAGACATGTTCCGGACCGGTTCCTTTTCCGCCCGGAGGCGCGAAAGAGGGTTGAATTAAGATTGGCCTTAACCGGAAAACACAGGCTTCATTTCACGCCTGGCATACCCCGGATTTCAGCCCCCCTTTTTAAAAAAAGGGGGGGCAGGAAAAAAAATGACAAGTTATCTGGATTTTTTTTATTTTTTTTTATTAGGTAGATAACCAAAGGGGTTCCCCCCCGGATTTTGCATAAAAGATGGTAGTTGGCGCAGGGCAAATGGCCGTCCCCGGAGTTTCGGGGCGTGGCGGAGCGAAATCCGGGAGAGGAGAGAGGAGGAGAAAATACACTGGGAGGGGGATAGATGTGTGCCCCGGAGTTTCGATGGGGCTCAGGGCGCATAGTCCGTAAAGTTACGGGGGGAGGCTGAGATCCGGGAACATCGAACGAACCGGGAGGTTGCGTCGAAAATCCGGCGCCCTGCAAAGGGACCAAAGCTTGCCAACCTCTGTATTTGCCAGCTGGAGAAAAGTGGACTCATTTAAAAAGAAATTTTAAAAATTCACAGCAGATTACTTCAAATATTTTTGTAACAAAAATATTGGCTACCCTGTATATCATTTAATCATATATAACTGCCTATAGGCGTGACTCTGTCCCTATGCACGCGTTTACTCATCTAGGAGCATGTACTTTCCTAGTTCAATAATGACATGACACATCAGGTTCACTCTCTATACACTTTAAAATATTTCGAGTATATTTCCACTCGTTTAGAGTGATTTTCACTCTTTTATTCCACTTGATTTGAATCACACTCGTTTTGAGTGAAAAGCACTCATTAGATTGAGTGCTCAGAATGCGCAATCATTTCAATCATTCCATTAGTAATAATTTCTCTCAGAATAAGTAATAATTTCACTCAGAATGAGTAATAATTTCGCTCAAAATAAGTAATAATTTCGCTCAGAATGAGTAATAATTTCGCTCAGAATGAGTAATAATTTCGCTCAAAATAAGTAATAATTTCACTCAGAATGAGTAATAATTTCGCTCAAAATAGGTAATAATTTCACTCAGAATTGAGTAATAATTTCACTCACTGAAACAGTAGCCTCTCACTTATTTTCACTCTTCTTTCGAGTAATATTCCACTCGGTTTGAGTTAAACTAAAATCTTTGCCGAGAAAAATTCACTTTAAAAAAATACATATTGCGAAATTGCTCCTTTTTGAGTTAAATATTTCACTCGAAATTTTTTAAAGAGTGGTCAGACACAATTCAATTGGGACGCCTACTGGTAGTGGCATATCGTACTACGTTCAAGTGTGGCAAGGCCGTGTTCTCTATATACCAGTAGAAAATAATTGGCAACATGTATAACATTTTATATGATTTTATGGTGCTGACAAACAGCATTAAATGCTTCCAGGACACAACAAGATGGCTTCCTTTCATTACATATCTCCATAATTTGCCAAGCACACACACATATAGCTGCCATCTTTGGGAAATTAACTAGGGGGAAAAGAATGCAAGCAAAGGTGCCAACGGGGGGACGGAAATTTCCCACTGCCCTTTTGCCTTTATTCTTCCTGCCATTCTTTACCTTCTCAAGTACTTAGACGCACGATGCATGGTTTCCGGTACGCATTCAAATAGTGTACAGACGTTGGGGATATTCAGCATGGTATATTAAAACTAATATAAATTTAAAAGCTGTGTTTTCGGTGGGTTTTTTCAGTCTTCCGGTCCTATTAGTTACAATTTTCTTCTTACACGGGCCTCCCCTTCCCTTAATATATATAAATAAAAAAAGAGAAGAAGTCTCATCCTCCCCCTCCCCGCTATCCTCTTCCCCCTATTTCCTACCCTCTTCAAACGAAGTCTGTTGACCGCTCTAACCGAGCCAAGCCTCTTCTCTCTTCTCCTCTTCCATTACGAAAATTGGGCCCGGTTCCCAATTGGAGCCCGGGATCCTCCACAAGCAAGCTCATGATTTGAATGCTTTCCAAGAGAGACGAAACTCATACTACACTCTTCTTCACTGCTCTTCTTCAAACCCGGTCCCCCCCACTCCCCCGTTCTATACAGTACCCAGAAGAAGAAGAAGAAGAAAAAAACCCGATATCAAACTTTCCACTCCTCGTTATCCCTCATCGAGGGTATGTCATCCTAAAAATTGAAACCCTTCAAGTAATTACACAGCAGCAACAATTTATTTGTAACATGGAATACAGTAGCAATTAACTAGTTAATTGCACACATGCGACTTGTAATTTGTTGCACTTCAGTAAAACCGGGACTTACGCGGACAGTTTTGCTGGGAGGAAACAGGACACGTGAGAAATTCCTCCCCGGGGTTATGCGCCTGCATTGTAACGCACGCTTCACGGGGTCGTGCATGTTACATTTGCGCAAAAAAAAAATGAGGATCTGATTATGTTTGAAGCCGGAGAATATTAATTATTTCATCCACGCCCCCATGAGTTTAAAACTGACGTCGCGTGTGCCTTGTCCTGTCCGGGAGAAAAAGTCCGGGACATCCTGATATTTCGAAGATGCCAACTAGGCGTGTCCCCCGCTCGGTTGCATATCCCCCCTCTCTTTTGCTCGGTTGGATGGTAAGAGGGCCCCGGAACAACAAAAAAAAAAAGCACCCCCGGAGTCTGCCTCCGCCCGGATTAGTTTTAATTTCGGTAATGGAGGAAGGAAAAGGGGACAAGAGGGGGTCTTTTCAAAGGAGTTTCCTTTTCTACAGGGGCACCAGAGAGATTCGCCAATGCGGAGGAACTGGCATGGACCATATGGCCAGTCATGAGTTGAAAAGCTGCCATTTTGGACCTGGATAGTACCACATCCCTCACATAGATGGCTCACTACTGTATTGGTGGCGCCATGAGCCGTGGTGGCGAAAGTACGAATCAAAAGTTGCCTCCGGATGACCACCTTCACAGGGCTGTATCCGCTGATCAGCTAGGGCTTCATCCGCAAGGAATGAAGGAAGGTTAGGTTATGTTGCAGCGTACCCCTTATAGGACAGGGGCTGTATCCGCTGAAGATAGGGCTGTATCCGCTGAAGATAGGACTGCATCCGCAAGAAAGGTTATATGTTCCGTTGCAGCGTAGCCCGTATGATAGGGGCTGTATCCGCTGAAGAGAGGGCTGCATCCGCAAGGAAGGAAGGTTATATGTTCCGTTGCAGCGTAGCCCGTAGGATAGGGGCTGTATCCGCTGAAGATAGGGCTGAATCCGCTGAAGTGAAGGTGGTCATCCGGAGGCACCTTTCGATTCGCTCATTTGCAGCCGACGGTTCGTGGAGCCACCAGTACGACACCATTAATTCCCAGCACTTGGCACAGTCTTATAAGGAGGTAAGACCCAGCTATGACTCGTAATTTCATCACTCCCTGAGAGCTCGTTTCACCACCCAAGATGATCTCGCGACAGTGTGTGGCATCGAGTTTTCAGGGGGGGNGGGGGGGGGGAGGGCTTATGGTGAAGGGGGAGGTTTTTAGGAAGACCGCCGGCTTTTCGGCGACGTAAACTCAACGACCACATCAAGGCACACGACTCCTTTCAAGTCTCCCGAAGAGGTCCCCACACCCTAACACCCCCCTAAATTCAAACTCTTGCGATTTGCCAACCCACAAAAGCCTTGTTTACCGATCCTGAGATTCCGAATATTTTTTTTCTGCACACATATTAGCTATAAATATAACCAGTTTTTTTCACCCACCCATTTGGACAGCCCAGACACCTCCTTAGAAGGCTGAATCAACCGTGTCTTTTCCACGAAAAAAAAAACGCTTGGTTCACCTCCCACGTAGCATGTAATTCCCATGAAATGAGCGCCTATTGGTTGCCCCCTTCCCCATAACTGTTTTTTTTTTTAAATTCATTCCTCTTAACCTCCTCCCCCCTTCAACTTCTCCTTATATCCTCCCATCTCCTGTTAACCTTTTCCACACTCGATCTGGTATGACAAGGAGACATGATGGAAGAGCTTAGGGAGAAGACCTGCCAACTTGCGATTGGTCACAAGGTTTTGGGTTATATAGACAAGGGTGGAAGACTCACGGACACACAAAAAAAGAATGTGTAATTTCCTGTAGGTTCATGCCTGATTATCATGTGATCGGTGTGGGGAGGCCCACCCATCAAAAAAGCAGCTTAAATATGGCTCGTCATCCAGTTATTAACATAACTCCAGGAGATTCACCTGTCTTATGTCCCTGGCGGCAAAAGAGCGAATCGAAAGTTTCCCTCCGTATATGACCACCTTCACTTTTGATCCGGTGGTCATCAGGAGGGCAAATTTCGATTCGCTCTTTCCGGCCATCGGCTCCTCGCGGCACCAGTACAGTAGTGCGACGACTGGACAAAAAATATTATGCGCCGCTCAAGCCAGAAAATTTCCTATGTGTCCAGACGTGTACTACGTGCTGACTAATAATTTGCTGACCTCTTGACACCCTAATCCTGGTCCCTCTCGGCCAAATTGGGACTTGTCCCTATTAGTCCGTGGGAAGAAAAAAAAAATATATCCGACTAGGGGGGTGTTGGCAGCAGTGCGCTCCCTATTTGAAGGCGTTTAGAATAATAAGGTGATGGGCCAGCTGGAGGGTGTCAAAACCGTGGGGTGGTGTATATACAGGGTGCCGTTGATTTGTGGCGTGCGGTTGGTGGGGATAGGAGGGGGGGGGGGGCCAGGGGGCAGTTCTGAGGGAAAAAGGCCACGGACCCCTTTGTTGCCCATCCATCCATCCATCCCTTATATTGATATGAATATGAAGTGGTGGCAGCCCTGAGGCACAGCCCAGCCCAGCCAGCCAACCGGATTTTGTTATAAACCTCAGAAAAAAAGGCGTTCCCATTGTCACCTCAGCAACAATGGAGGCAATTTTTTGCGCCGGAGGGAGGGGAGCCAATGACGATCATTATGAAGGCAGATAACGAAGAACCGCAGGGGCTTAATGAGCTAGGCCCTGGCCCGGAATTAATGGCCGGACACTGGCCAAGAGATGCGGCTTCCCAACGCGTGCGGGGCATGCATGTCAGCAGAGGGTGTGTGTGTTCAGTGTATGTGTACGTGTGTGTGTGTGTTTTCACATACATGCTCTACCCCACTTAGTCGCAGAGTCTGATCAAAGGCAGCCACGGCTCGGTGTCCTTCCCTAGTATTAATGCACTTTGGTGTACTTTTTTTGTGTGCGTGTGTCATGGCGGCACAAAATTCAACTACGTGTGCCAGCGATATTATAATACGGCGATGTCAAAGAGCTCCGGATATTTAATAGGATACGTGACACAACCCGGTTAAATTATTGGAGAGAGAGAAAAAAAAGTCCGCCGACATTTCTCTGGCAACATGCCCCTAAGTGTCATGGCGGCCGCAATGCTGCCACAGTTAGCAAACTTCGAGGCTCCAGGCTTTCTAATTGGCAGCGACAACCAACCCGCAAAACACAAGACAGGAAATGAGCTCTTCTGCCTCACCAATAATACCCCCCTAGAACAACAATATTGGTGCACCCCTCCACCCCCTTAGGGATTAGCAAGTGATAAGTCTTCGCAAAACCCGTCATCCCCAGACAAACCATTGTCCTTATTACAAACCAACCCCCTCTAGCTGGTTATGTAATACGGGGACACTAGTCTGGAGTATCTCTACAGTTTTTGGAGTAGCACAGGCGTGGCAGGGGGAGGGCGGACAAAAGCCGTCTTCCGACGCCTATCATGTCCAGCTGGTTTGATGCTAGAACCTAGGAGGGGGATATCCCTCTGGGTCTCTCAATTAGATGTGGACAATGTGGTAGGGGGACAGGCGAAAATGAGCCGACGAGATATGGTGATTAGTATAGAGGGGGGGTTGAGTTACGCCCTTTATTATTTATATTTTTTTATATGACCCCAGCCGAGTAGGTGGGAGGCTTAATGGGAGGATGACAAGTGCATGAATAAGCAAACAGGAAAGCTCACTTGGTGTACGCTGCATTGATTTGGGAAGCGGGGGACCTTGGTTTGACACAGTCGAGCCGACCTTACGGTGACCGCAACGAGGAAGTGATTTTGGGTTCAGATTGGGGAATATGACAACATTGTCCAATCCTGGTGCATCTCCTAGCATATCATTGGCTGGTTACATAATTACTTTTTTTTAAACCTCGCTTTGCTCATTCGCTGAGGGGTGGGAATGGAGCGATGTAGACCCTCCGGCTGACAGCGAACAAATAGTTCTTCCTCCCACCCACCAGAGGAGCTGTCTCCATCCCCATTGCGCCAAATCTAGCAGTGGGATGAAAATTCGAAACAGGGCCAATTTTGGACCTCACATTCGCCGAATTGCCAAAAGTCCAGGTCGCGAAACTTCAACATATATATATAAAAAAAAGAAATTCGCAAAGAATGGAGAAAATGCGCTTGGAAGCAAGGAACGGAAAATCATCCCCGCCCATTCGCTCCCCTAATTTGACCTGCTTAACAAAAGACCTCACCTTTCAATGGGGAGAACTCCGTCCCCTAGGATCAATCCCATTCCAACCCCCTCGTCTCCAGCTCCAGGAAGGGAAAAAAAAAAAATTCTAATGATTTGAAACGAAAAGGCAGAAAAAGGACCACGTTGATCGAGAACTACCTTCCCCTCTTTTTCGACCTAATCAATGCAGAACTATTGGTCTGGATGGGGGTAAAAACCTCTCTCTCTCTCCGGACCCCTACCTTCTAGTTGCTCCTCCCCAGGGCCGGATATTGGGAGCTGTGCATTGTGCCAATTGACAAGGGCCCATGAGCCTCAATGCGCCCCTTCGATTCTCCTCAAATGAAGCAAAAAGCTACCCCCCCTTCTCCCTCTTCAATTCAACCCAGGCTGCACCAAAAAATTGGGGACCTCACATAAAAAGTTCGAAAACCATGCTTAAGTATCGATCCTGAGATGTGTAGAGTCATTGCACAGTAAGTATCCGGAGGGTTTTGAATGACTTGCAACAAGTCAAACCTTTTGTGCTGGAAGCTGAAGGTGTAATTAACACTTCTGGATGACATTTTTTTTAAGGGGGGGGGGGGGAGCTCCAGGCATGTAACTAGTTACGTTTGGTGGGGGTCCAAACTTTGTGGGGGCCAACTAGTTACCAAGTTTGAGGTGGAGGTTGTTACAGTGCACAAGTTTGTCGGTATAACTTTGGTTAAGGGTTGTGAACAAACTGGCCCATAGCATGATATTATGGGCTAATACCCACCAATATCATGCACAATCGTGGACCAAACCTAAATGTAAAATGCACAGTATGTCCTAAGAGACAATTTTACCATATTTTCTGGAAATATCTTCTTTTAAAAATCTAACTAGACAATTTCGTCAGTATTATGGCGACATCTATCGACGGCGTCTCTACAGTATGGAAGTCACGATTTTCCGAAACACCCAGTAGCGAAACCAAGGTGAAAATCAAGATTCATTTTTTTTCTTCTTCGGCCTCGAGGGTCTCCCCAAAAAGAAAAAGGGCTTGCAGCGCCATTAATTTATGCCGCGAGTCTTAGCACGCCCCCACCACCATCTTAAATCATCCTCGAGAGAAGGAGTAGATAACCGGGCATGGAGATGCCCCGCATTCCAGCAAGGGCCAGGCTTTTTGCCCTTAGGGGTCACCTGCTTAAGGACCGGACATGTGTTAATCGCTGTAAATGATAGCACGGCCAGATTTTTTCCCACATGTTTTTCAGGACAGCATACAACACCATCCAGATAAAAATTATGCTCACGAAATTATCAGAAAGTGATCATAGTGAATCAAATTGTGCTATTTTGGGAGCTAAGTGAAAAAAAACCCCGGGCCAATTTTTGTGGCATCAGATATCATCTTGGCCGTAAAATGAGCTAAAAATGAGCCTAATCAGGGGGCCCCGTTATGC
Source organism: Catajapyx aquilonaris (assembly GCA_000934665.2). NCBI lineage: Eukaryota > Metazoa > Arthropoda > Diplura > Dicellurata > Japygidae > Catajapyx > Catajapyx aquilonaris. The sequence continues at coordinate 20,416 of KZ539218.1, read as the reverse complement.
GGATAATAAGCGGACGTAATGGGGATCCCAAAGTGTTTTACAGGCAGCCAAAAAAAAATATGGTTAGTAACTTTTTTTTCCGAATAGCTTACAACAATTGGAAGCACCCTCCACGCAATGTGAATTCCTGTAAAATGAGTGTGCGAAATATTCGCATGCCTGACGAACAATGAGACACCCTAGGAGGGCTTGGAAGGGGGGGATTATACGAGTGGAAAGGGTCACCCTGTAATCTGGCCAAGAGACACTGTCACCCAGGTCATGCGACCCTCCCTCTCCATACATCTGCCCTAATGAAGCATCACTCTGACAACAATCGTCCTGCCAACCATATGCGTTCATGTCCCCTTTACCTAGTTAAGAAACTTTTTTTTTTTAAAGAATATAATTTCTTTTATCAGAGGGTCCTATTTCCACATTGACAGCCTATACAACTACTGGGATAATCACCCCCCTCTTGTTTTCACCCTTGCCCGGGTCCCAATGCGGGATTTTGCGCCCCGCCGACCCTAAAATGACATTACCATTGTGGGTCCCATTAGAATCGGCCCAATGTTTGCTGCAAAGTGGGGGTGGAGCACACTCCCAGCCTTCCCCAGCTCTCTTTTTTTTTTTGTAAAACCCTCCCCCAGTATTTGAAACACCCTGCATGTTTCTCATCGAAATGAGTCGTCTAGAACTCCCATTTGTTCATATGCACTAATTACAGAGCTTCTTTTGTGATATACACCTGAATCAGGTCACGGCCAATGAAATGCGCAAAGCCATGCGCAGAACGGCACTGACATGCGCAGAACAATGCGCAGAAAAAGCCCGGGCAAACAATTACTGTCAGTACAATGCCCTAAGCTGAGTGATTCCGCCCAGTAAGCTATCCTTTTCTCACACGCTTGTCAATTCATCGGCTCAGCACGCGAGCATGTAAACACCGGCTCTTTACGCGAAATTGCATGCGCGGGTGGTCTGCGCAACTGAAACACAGTAGCCAGATTATCCCCTTGCATTTCCTCATTTTGAAAAAAAAGAAAAAGAAAACTCAACCCCTGGCCAATACACGTGGGGCGTTAAATTACTTCACACGCACAGGGCACCTCCTACTTGCACCTAACACACACACACAGACATACAGTTTGCATGACTCCTCCATTGGTGGTGGGGGAGTAAAAACCTTTGCGTGATCCGCACAGAAGTTTCTAAAATAATGGATCACGTGGGAGGACGGGCCATGTCGAGCCAAATAATCGACAGGGTTCAATGCACCACGCGATTCATTTCCTATCCAACAAGTTGACTTGTACTGTTTATATATGAAATGGGTCTGGGCAAAAAAAGTTAAAGGACGCCCAATTTTTGAACTGAAAAAGAGCCAGTGACACACAAAAGGAATTGTTAAACAGCTCTTTGTGAATCCGCGATTTTTAGCCCCCTCTTCTCGAAAAAAAAATTGGGGGCTCGGGTTTAATGAGGCAACAATTTAACTCCGTCGGCTATAAAAATTCGGCCTGGGGGTGCAGGTTTTACTTCCCTTCTAACGCGTGACTATGTGCCATTTCCCAGCATGGCTGCTCCAGAAGCGGACAAGAGAGTATGGGGGTATTATTCACACCGAGTTTCTCTCTCTCAACACCCCCCCACCTCCACTTCAGAATCGCCATGGTAACAATCCCTCCTCTCTCAGGTATTGGAAGAGTTGAGGTCGGTTCTCTCCCTTTCCCCAGCGTCGCATGGCAACCCTGTTTAGCCCGCCTGTTTCCACGGGAGAGGCTAGGCCTATACCATATTAGACGACAGAGTCCGCTAATGAAGAGGACCCTGGGCCTCTCTCTGGCTGAGCCTTTGTTTTATGCAGTAGTTTCCAGGATTTTTCCGTACAGTTAATGGTGTCGCACAGGTGTCGCCACGAGACAATGGCGGAAAAAGAGCGAATTGCAAGTTATGCCTCCGGATGACCACCTTCACTTTATCGCAAGTGAAGGTGGTCATCCGGAGGCAACTTGCAATTCGCTCTTCTGCCGTCAGATGTAAGAGGACCGTAACTCAATGTCCACTTCCCTTGCGGCGAGAAAAGAAAGCAAGTGTTACCGAAAGCATCCAAGAGGTGGCGTTGGAGGAAGGGGGGGAAAGGAACGGCACCCCAACTCCACCTGTTGGGTGCTTTTGGTACCACTGCTTTTTTTCTCGCCGCAAGGGGAAGTGGACATTAAGTTACGGTCTTCTCATATCTGACGGCAGTCTTGTGCCGCCATCGTCTCGTGGCGCCACCTGTACGACACCATTAATGACCCCGAACTCTGCCGTCAGATGTGAGAGGACCGTAACTCAATGTCCACTTCCCTTGCGGCGAGAAAAGAAAGCAAGTGCTACCGAAAGCATCCAAGAGGTGGCGTTGGAGGAAGGGGGGGAAAAAGGAACGGCACCCCAACTCCACCTGTTGGGTGCTTTTGGTACCACTGCTTTTTTTTCTCGCCGCAAGGGGAAGTGGACATTGAGTTACGGTATTCTCATATCTGACGGCAGAACTGTACGGAAGAAAATATTTCAAATTCGCGCTTTTTGCCGACAGCAACTCCTGGCGCCACAAATGCACCATGTACTTGTCGGCTTCACTTTTTCAGACACCTATACCCGCCTCTGTCGTTCCTCCCCCCACGGTGGGCTAATTGCGATACTGACTGATTCCCCAGGCCACGCCTATCGTGCCGACAACTCCACGCAATAGTTCTATTAGGCAACCCGGCGTATATATTGAAAACTGTCGGACTAAACGCCACGTTAATTACACACCTGGTTGTAATTCCCTTGCATGTTACTAACCACATATTCATATATATTCGGCAACTGATAAATGGTCGGGGGGATTTCGACTCAAACATTTTGAATGGAATCGGGGGGTCCTTACGTCTACAACGGGGGAGTGTTACATCGCCATGCGTGACGGTCAGGGTTTGTTTATGCCTGGCAGCACAGCTCTGGAAATTATACGGTTTTATGGCGGTTCGGGGGCCGAGTAAAAAGGCACGCACCTATGTTATGTGGACACTGCAAAAATAGTTTGCTGTTATTGTGCGAGCTCCACCCCTTTTTCCACCCTACAAACCTGTGAATATACACATAAAAAAAAGGTGGAGGAACATCCTTGATCTAGCCGGACTAACAAGGCGAGACTAACGCCTGCAGGGGGAGAGGTTAACGAGGCAGCCAACACACCGATCGGTTCCGCCACTTTACATGCCTGCAAACCCATCCCCCTTTTTTGGAGGGGGGAAAAATAATTTTTCGAAAATATTAATCCCGAAAGTAATCGTATTTAACCATGCTTGGCTTTTTTTTTTTGGAGAGCCCTGAGCGTGCAGGTGCGAACAAGTTTTATGTGCAGGGGGGACGTCCATAATTTATTAGGTGGACGGTCGGCCGTCATCAAATAGGCGGGGGGAAGAGGTAAAGTGACACCGAAAAGCCAGCTTTTCCAGCTTCATTTCGTCACCAAGCGGGCCTGACCCACGACGCTTAGTTAGACTAAAATGTCAGGACCCATTCGAGTTGGAGGGGGGGACACGATGGAGTTATGGTAATGTGCATGTATAGGTGTTGAAATCTGCAGGTGGGATGGCGGGGCTCGGAAACTAACGGAACGAAAAATCTACAAGAAACATTTTCCGGTTGGAAAAAAAAACAAAAAAAAAACATTGCGAATAACATTTTTCTCGTTCATTTCCAGCCCCCAAAAAAATATTTTCTGGTGCAGAAAAGTGGTATAAAACATGAAAACAATGAATCGATTTTCTGCTTAATTTCCAGCCGAAAACTGGGTAAAAAAAAACAACTTGTTTAGAACAGTGAATAACAAATTTTTCTGGTTCTTTACCAGCCAAAAAAATGTTTTATGGTGAGAAAATTCGGGGAAACATGAAAAAGCTATTCTAGTTAATTTCCAGCAGAAATAAAATGCTTTAGGATGGATAAAGAAAACATATCGAAAACTTTTCCCGCTCATTTTCGGCCGAAAAATGTCTTCCGGTAGGAAAACCGGTAGAAAACATGTTGAATAACTATCACTGGTTCATTTCCAGTCGAAAGATTGTTTTCCGGCAGGTAAGGAGCTGGAAAACATTATTTTTTAAAAAGAAAAAACGAATAACTATTCCGGCGCAATTCCAACCGAAAAATGTTTTCCGGCAGGAAAATGGCTAAAAGCCCTTCGATATGGACGCACAAAAAATTGCAAATGACTACGGTACTGCTAATCTTCACTGATGATAAGTCAGGCTCGCGGATTTAGCTGCTAAAATTAACTAGGGCTACTAGACCATGGTAATGTGTTCAAGGAGTTTCCTCCTACAAAAAAAAAAGGAGGCCACACGTGATCCGGACAAGATGGACGGCACGTGTCGCCTCGCTGATCAAAATGTCACCTGGCAAACGTCACCTGCAGGACACCGAAAGGAAAGGGTGCCAAACAGTGCACACAAAAAAATGACGCAATTAGAAGCCAGTGACCAGCATCGTAAACACAAACACACACACCCCTCTTTGAAATTGGACGTAAAGTAAACTGTCGCCTGTGCAACCAAGGAAAAGGTAACAAGACAAGCTCCATGGTAATTAGTGTAAGGTAAGGTTTAAGCAGCTGCTTGTTTACGATCCTTGGGGGTTTTAGATCGATGCAGCCAGTTACTTGTCTTAGTCCAGTCGAGTTCACAGTAAAAAAAAGTGGATAAAAAAAGTGGGTAACACGACACGTACAAATTTTCCCGCCCAGAAAATTCCATCCGCCCATTCATTGGGGCGTCTTGTAGGTGCTCACTTGCCCGTTAACATGTCATAACTTAAGGGTTTTGCCACCGTTGGAAAATTCCAGAGCGATCAAGTCCTGGCTCAAGAAAATTATTACACTAGGCCTATAAATCCAAGGGAGGTTTACACCGCTAAAGAATGCCCCGGATGGGTTTATAAGAGGCCCAAATTTCTTTTGTGGACTCATTATCCGCTTAATGTCCAATAATGTCAAGTTAAGACTTCTTTTTTTTGTGTGTGTGCATGGCTAAACACGTGTCAAATTAGCCTGGAAAACTAGTACCATACTCCTCGCATATATGGCGCATGTATATGGCTGCCAACGCCTGTATTTCAACCGTAGCCTACAATGGCGTCGATATGGTTGGCTCAAAATAATAAATAATTCATAGTCGACCAGTTCCATTTTGAATTATCATCGCCAGCACCCGCATAATAAAATGTGATGGACCATTAAAGCCCCATTGCATCCACCCAACCGGTGCACCCCTTTTTTTTCTCTCTCCAGTTGGTGCAACTCAATACTTGGCAGGTCTGATGGTAAATGGTAAGCTCTCCCCCCTTCTTCTTCTTCTTCTTCTGTAGTAGTAAACTTGTATCAAAAAACTCCCTGCTGCGTTTCTCACAGTCAAATTGGACGGGTGGATGACAATTGCGGCCAAGGGAGCGCCTCCAGGGCGTCGTAAAGTTGAAGCCCCAACTTCTGGTGGACGCCATTTTGATTTAATGACTCGCCCTTGTTTTACAATACTTGGACAAACAAGGTGGAGGCGGCAGACTCTCTTTTTTTTACATATATATCCTAAAGGTGTTCACGGTACACCGAATAAGCATGATTTATTAACAGTCTATTTAATTAGGCATGATTTTTTCGGGTACACAATCCGAATCGGAAAACTGGTTATGTCACACATCTATTTCATATTATTTTATGCAACACTTGCTTAGATTGCCATCTGGACAAACGAACAACCTTTGCCTTTTATAATAATGTATTATATTATACACAATGCTGGTCAATTACACCATGGAATCGGAAAACGGGTTATGTCACACTGCTATTTCACATATTATTGTACGCATTACAACTACAAGACACTTTGATTACGTTGCCACCTGGACAAACAAACAAACATTTTCCTTTCATAATAATGTACAGTTGGCTCCGGATATAACAGCCTCCGATTATTCGGTTATAACAAACTCTGAAGGGCCGGTCCTGCCATACGTCCATAAAGCCCTGTGTATTTTTACTCCTGATATAACATATTCATTTTCACCTCACCAATAGGCTGTAACAGACTTTTTCCGCGGTCCCATGAAGTATGTTATATCCGAAGTCAACTGTATTTGTTATTTTTTTTCTTCAAGAATCTGACATGTTGGGGGTAAAAACGACAGTGTGATAACCGCTTCTAGAATAATTGCTTTGTCACAAATTTTATTAAAATATTCCACCAACACGGCCGTGCATAATACTAATAATAGTTAAAGCGTGACGTGATGTCTTTTTTTTATATATAGACGACAGCCATATTTAATTCAGCTCGTTAGTCCCTCCAGGGGCAACAACACGCCATTAATAGTCTGACGGTGCGAAGCATAACTCAGCATGATTTACATCACGCCTATTTTAATTACACACCACCCAAAAATATTTTCCGGAGCATACGGTCAGCGGCGCACCAGCTGGCCCACCCCCACACACTAATTTCCATACTTATTTCGGACAGTTATGAGCGATTATGAGCCAAAAAATCAAGCAATTTTCCCCCCAAAACCAACCTTATGGCAATCGGATGCAAATTTTTTTCCGGATATGCCCACAATTTTTTTTTTTTTCAAAAAAAAATGGTGTAAAAATCCGGCGGGTGTCTCACCTGGCAACCCATCCCAAAATCCGGCAACCATGTTTGGCCTAACCTGTTATTTACACGCCATGCATCAACCGGCGTGATAAGGCCTGGCCCAGGGAATGAGGGGTGAAGAAAGGGAAAAAGAGGTGTTTTGAGGGGGGCCAAAAACTCTCTAGAAGGCGCACCCCCCCCCCTAAGGGGCCACTCCTCCTTATTTTTCAACCCCCCCTTTACCACCTTTATAAAAAAAAAATCCTACCATTTTACCCCCGCAAATTACGGCGCCATGTTTTTTCCACACGTACACTCGAACCTACTCGAATTATCACCTGACCCTGGATTATTATGCTTCATTTTCCAGTCTCAGTCACGGATTTTCTAGGAGGTCAAAAACAAAGTGACCACATACCTGCATGTCAACAATTTGCTGTTTTTTTTGGGGGGGGGGGAATAGATCACCCCCTCCCAATTTTTGGCATAATGTGTCACGGTGTCAATCTAGTTTTCTGACACCACCCGAGGCGACATTCCACTTTTATTATATTTAATAACTGCCCTCCAACAGTTGCGTAAAATCTACAAAAGGCATGGCAGGGTTTAAAAAAAAAAAACAGTTGGACTAGACATGTTTGCCATGTTTGATACAGGCAATGGGTTACATATTGTATGCAACTCCTTTAGATGCACATCCAGGCCTATTTCCATCGTCCTCGGAGTTTAATATTAGAGCGGAGGTCAGCGCTTCCTGACTCCACCATTCAACTTACTCTTTTTCCCTTGGCAATATCCCATCGTATTTGCCAGGAAAGTTTTGTGACTCATTCTTCCAGGTTTCTAACCCATTTTTTTTATATCGCCACGAGCAACAATGCACGTCCAGGAAGGAACGGAAGCATAATATTTACACACAAAAAAAGCACCTTAAGTGCTCTATCTATAATATTAAAATCATTGCGGGAGTTAGCCGAGCCCTCTGATTGGTCCGCCGCATATTGTTACCGCCACCTCCCCATTGGCCCGCGTTCTACTCATGGGCAATGGGGTGTAAACAACTCCTGTTGGGTTGCCGGGGAAACTGTCCATTCCCCGGCGATATGGTGCGCCGAATAGGTACCCCACGGCCTAGAAAAGAGCGAGCGTTTTCCTAGTATAGATGCATTTTTTTAAATGAGCACAGCCGAGCTGTTTCCAACACTACCCTTTAGGGGGGTAACAATATGGCCGACTTTTGCGACGTTACCGTGGCTCTGGAAGGAACCTTAGAGGCTGTTGTTGTCGAAACAATGGATTTGCGCGAGTGTGTGTGCGTTCGTATAGTTTTAAAAATAAATTTAAACGCCATATCGCAAAAATCAATGAGGCGTGTTTTACAAAATGTGGCGTGACTTCCACTTTGCGAATTCCAGACCGGCCTTAGCCCCATTTTGTTAAAATGTTCGGAATGCCCAAAAACACATGATTTTCTGCACTACATTGCGCTCGAGCCTGGTAGCCAATAGTTTCATCCTGCCCCCTGCCCCCCCTTTCAGAGAGTTACATTCCTCCTGTCCACCAATAAAAACCGGGAGCCACTCACAGAATTCAATAAAGACGTGTATAACATCCCCCTCTCTCGAATGGTATCCTTTTAACGAGGGCCTCCCCCCAAAAAATCCTCCACAGTCCACCTATAACTGAAGAAAACGAATTACAATCCCACGCAACTCTTTTGAAAATCCCTGTGGTCATCGCCTCTTTCATGCTCTAGGCTTGGCAACATGAAAAAAAAAAGGAATGAAAAAAAAACTTCCTCTCCTGAATTCGATTTGGACGAAATGGGCGTAGTGCAACCATATACTATCCTCTCTCCTGGAAACTCCGGTCCAATTCAAATGAAATGAAAATCGGGGTGGGTCTCTCTCCCCCCTTGCCACCCCCATCCCCCTCTACCATGCCGTGCACACCCAACTGCAAGCTCTTGTTTCGGGCAACGGAATGCCTGGTATTTGCCAGGGAGCCAATATCACCCCCCCTATAGTAGCAGAGAGAGGGTCAGCTCCAACGATGCAGCAGGGAAACAGCACACAAGAGAGGACAAATCACAAGACTTATTATCGCCCCCCTCCAAAAAAAATTGGGACACTTTTTTGGCACACCCGGTAGATAAGCCGTGGGATCAAGAACCCAAGACTTATCCGAGCCGTATTTATTCGTTGCCTTTGACAAAAGCTGGTGTATCCCCCCTCACGTCTTTATCCCTCTCTTCCTTCACCCAATCCCTTCAGAGAGAAAAGCCGACGCGCCGCTTTGTTTTGAGTGCCTAAGCGCTTCTCATCAATTCCTAAAATTTCAATCGAAATCGGGGTGGGAGGACCAAAGGAGAAAAATATTGGCGGCGACCAAATAAGCGGCCGCCCTTTCCAATCTAACCCAATTGAAACGCGTCATAAAATACATTTGATCTTTCCTATATATATACGCGACGAACGAACGTTATTGTGGCTTTGCCACGGCGAGATGCACTCACGAGTTCTGACCAAACACCCGTATGTGTTAGGACGGACGTGATCATTGGGGTGGTCTGGAAATAACCGTCTTGAGAAACAGAGAAAAACTTCTGCTACCCTTCATTCATCACCAAGAAATGGGTGGAGGTACAAGGGATGGGACACGCACAAAAAAATTTTGGGGGGGAAAAAAGTAGCTATGGAAGGGGGGGTAGGCCAAAAGTGTTGGCAGAACCCGTGACCCCACGTTAGGTGCCGCGCATATTTGGCCCTAACCCAACACTCACACACGAAATCTTCGTGCTCTTTATCGCCATTTTTTTTAAACACCCTACCTACAACCCATTCTCAAACCATCATTTAGCAAAAAAGAAATATTTACGTACGTACGGTATGAATTTTATATCATACGTAGAATTGGTTCATCACCAACGTGCATGATGTACTACTTTCTCCTGAGAGTGGCAGTGCAGGACGAGCCGGGCAGTGTTGCCAAGTTGGGCAACTGATTATAATGTGCCGCAGAGAACAAACATGGTTTTTAAAACCCCCAAAAAACCTAAATTTTGGGTATTTACACTCAAAAAGTGCAGTTTTCGAACTTTTCCCTGAGTCAGCGGAAGGTGTGGAAAGTTACAGCACTCTCAGTAGTCTGAAAGTGGGTAAGGTAGCAGTGATATCCATATGTACAAACTTTCTGCTTTATATTATGCAGATATATGACCTCCACAGGTGCGGTAACCCACCATAAACAATATAATCTTAAGTGCTATGCACATTAATAATCCCCGCCCCCCAATAATGCCCCCCACAATAAATCACCAAACGGCCAATATTTTCGATTCACATCTGCTACAACATATCGGTCATCTCGCGAAATATAAATCGCGATAACAACTCCCGTGCTGGGGGGCTACCTTCCGCTTCCGTTTGGGAGCTCCCCCCCACTCTTCACTTTTTCTTACAATGCAAACCCACCCATAACCCATTTCCTTTTAGACAACACACACACTCACATACCGTGTGTCCCTCTATTGTTCAGCCAGACTCGCTTGTTTGCATACAGGAACCCCCCCAATGGCCCGCCTTTCCTCTTTATATATAATTTTCCTCAGGAGCCATTCATCGCCCGCGCCTCTTTTCACTGTCCATCAGACTGATTATACAATTTTTCTAGCTCCTTTGTGAGCTTCTTGTTTGAGCCCCCCATATATTTTTTTTTGAAAGAATTGGGAACAGTGATAGAAATCAGTTTTTTAGGATAATATTGCTGGCAACGCGTGCCGGCCATTTTCTATCTGGGTTGTAATGTCTGTACTTACAATAACGGCGCGTTGTCCCATGGAGTTGGTTTCGGGCACAAAATCACTACATACCTGGAAAAAAAGGGGGACAAAAAGGTTAGTCACAACCCTGCATTTTTAAACAAGCAATTATTGTCAAGGTATGGACACGAGCAGCCCCTATTTTGTAACAAGCGAAAATTTTCTGACAGCCAACAAAGGGGGCGTTTGATTTCTAGATGGCAAAGCATCCTCCGGTCCTGAAATCTCAAAGTCTGCCACTCTTCCCCGCCACTATTTGTTGACACTGCTTCCCTCTAACGTAAATATGCCTGCCAAAATAATCCACACCCTACCCACCCCCCCTCGTGGGTTTTTTTTTTCCGTTGCTAAACGGCAGCTGTCAAGCGGCCTTTTTCGTCTAACGTCACTCTCTCTTAATCCTCCTATCCTTTCGTTTCGCACTCGCAGATATTACCACCTTGGTTCTCTTCTTAACTGTACCAGTCATCCCGCATTATAGCCAATCACCCTCCCTTACTTTTTCCCTTGATGCAAAGGGGCTTGGGACCGGTTTGCTTTTCTGGCGTTCCAAGGGGGCAATAAAGTGTCCTCCTCAACCTCAAGCCAAAGGGCGTTTACTTTCCCCTCTGTCCATCACCCTGCCTGCCAAGCATCCTTGGAGGCCAACTGGATTCGCCATCTTGAAGTTTGCCCACATTTTTTGGTCGACAAGCAGACAGGCAGGCAGGATGATGAGGTTTGCCAGAAAAACACGTGATAAATTCAAGCCACGTGGCACATTCGACCGCCATGTTGATTCGCATCCATATTGAATTGTGGCCATTTTGAATCCATGGTAATCATGCTGAGTCACACATAACCAGCTACATCAAATGGTTTGTCAGATATGACCGGATCGCCATTTTCTAGCCGAGGTTCAATTCAAAGGGGGGCACTTGAGCTACATATTTCAATTGTCAGTGTTGAAAGAGAGGGGGGGGGGGGCGAACACACACACACGCGCGGGCCAACAAAACCCCTGGAGCATTCCCTACTTGCACTTAAAAACCCCACACTGCAGCCACATGAAAGCACTTCCTCATGTCTTTGTCGCTAAAGTTCTGCCAAAATCCTTTTCCGCACCGCACAAAAGAGGGGGGGGGGGCTGGAGTGAAGGGGGGCCGAATCCGGACCCCCCTCTCTTTTCATGATGTCACAACATGGGGTCTGCCTGAAAATGCCCGGAATTTGCCAGGTGGAATAAGAGAGACGTGGGGTTGAAAATCCGGGGCCCCCTTCTTCAATTCAACTAGAAATTAAATCCAAACCTCGACTGCATATGCAACGGACTCAATTTGAATTGTCGGCTTCATCCGAATCCAGGGTCGCCACACTGGTGCAGTGTTGAACATAAATCGAGGCATACTGCCAGCGACATTTTTCCGAAGCGGCAGAAGAAGGAATCTTGCTCGCCCGGCTTGCAATATCCTTATCTTCGATTCCTTTTTCTGCCACTTCGGAAAATGTCGCTAGTACTTAATATGCCTCGATTAATGTCCAACATGTACACCAGCGCCGAAGCGGAAACGCCACTCCCTACGAGTGAGAACTGATAAGCGATAAGATGTACACAGTTGACTCTGGATATAACAAATCTTTCGGTTATAAAGACTCGAAACGCCGCGGAAATGTTCCATAAGGCCCTCGCCCTGTATAATTTTCACTCCTGATATAACAGACTCATCTTCACCTCATCTCTGGTACCACATACCATTTCTAGGCCCCACAGTGCTGCTTTTAATTACTCAGCATCATTTTCCATGCGAGGCAATCACTGGAGCTCGAGGATGGTTTTCCCATCTGTCAATGATCTACTTGCCGACAAGGTAAAAATCATTCTTTTTCTGGTAGGCCTATATTTGGCAAGAAATAGACGGCAGAAGAAAATTACGTTTTTTTTGCAATTTTGTGATCAGTTTCATTAATCCGTGCATTATATGCCAATGGAAAGCAGAAAACTTTGCGTATTCGTTGCAAAAGTGGCGATTTGGCTATTTTTCAGCGCTCCCAGGCACCCTTGTAGTCTGTTATATCCTGATTCAACTGTATATTGTAAGACCGTGTACTGTACATTTACCTGGGCATAGTATGACTCCCCAAATATTTCAGGTGCGCCAAACCGATCGCTCCCCATTCAGGGCGGTGAGGACACAAAAACAAGCCCTTCCCTGACCTTCAGGTTCAATACGCTTGTCCTTCAACGGTCGGGTGTTCTCTCTCCCCAGTTTTTTTTTTGTGTGTGTGTACCCGGACCAGTAGTGCCAACATGACCAATTAATCGCACCCCACCAACGTTTCCCCCCAAAAAATATCGTGTCGAAAGAACCTCAATTTTCAGGGTTGGCAGAGAAGTAACTACCTGACCACACACAGAAAAAAAAAGAGGGGGTGCGAGTAAACAAAAGGGCGTGGAAGGGCCCTGGGGTGTATTTTCGGGGGTGGATAAGGAGAAGAAGAAAAAAAAGGTGGCCGCCATGATAGAAAGAGCACCGGTGACCCTGCGACCACAAATCTCCGGTTACGAGACAACCCAACAAGGCGGGGACCCATGTTCAAGACGCGCATTTTTTTTTCTTCTCGGGGGACATACAGTCGGTTACAAAATGCAATGACCAAAGACCAATGTGAACCCTTGCACTTTGAACCCAACCTTATGTTTGACATTCCTACACCCCCCGTATGTGTACACCACATCTCACGTAACACTAAGCAACAACAGCCTGGCTCGTGACATTTGTTATAAATTCCGGACGGGCTACAAACCGCCTGCCACGCCTCCTTCACCATAATATAAACTGGCTTCAATTTTCCGCTAGTTTCAGTCCGGACCTTCTGATGGCGCTTATGATGATGATGATGAGTCGTAAGCTAACGAGCAGCATCCTAAGGGCGGTTTGGTCCAGACAAGGCTTCATCACATGCTCAACGCCTCCTCAAGACTTGGAAAACCGAGGCAGGATTTTCGGATGTGACGTCACACCCCGCTCATTACACCCTGGTTTCCAAGATGGACACTAATTATTGCGCCATGCTTATCCGTCGAGTTTACAGGCCCAATTTCGGATTCCGCCGGCGTGCACACCCTGGTCGTTAATTAGAGGCCCACATTGCATCATATACATTTTTTTAAAAAAAGTTGAAAAATTGTACACACTGATTGAAATTTCGGTCATTAATAGTAGCGGCAAAAGAGCGAATTGAACGGAGGCAATTCAATTTGGCACCACCAGCACAGTACGTGTACAATCCAACATAATATTATAGGCTGACGACAGTACAGGTCTGTTCGTAATATTCAACCCTAGGACGATCAAGGGCGGTCGTTGGTCCCACTTTTTCCCTTTCCCCGTCGTTGCCAATTCCGTCTTCTTGAATAGCTTCCACCACTTCAAGGGCAATTGACCACCCTGTAACACTCGCAATAAAAATAAAAAAAGGGGGGGACTTCAAAGCAATTAGGGTTCCCCCTCCCCCTTATTTCGAAAAAGTAAGTCCAAGGCCAAGGATTTTTGTTGGGCCCTCCCCGACAGTGTCACTAGTGACGTCACACAGAACCGCATGGTACATGAGGTCCTCCGCTTTTGTTCATCCAGCCTGAAGAGCAACCCCCCACACACATACACACCCACCCCCGAAAAGTCCTGTGTATCCATTACATAAAAACGGCAAGGCACACAAACAAACCCCCCCACCCCCACCCACCTATCCTCTCACCCCGTCGAGTAAACAAGGCCCTCCCATTGACGCCCGTTTTATTGATGCGGGTGCCACTGGACATTGAATGAAACGCGACACCCAACCGTAACACACTGACAATGCTGGCAGCACGCGACGGAAACCATCTTTTCAAATATGGCGCCAACAAGTGACGTCAATCCCGTTTCAACATGGCGGTCGGATGTGACGTCAACCATATTTCAATATGGCGACCGAGTGACGTCAAACATACATGGCAACCGGATGTGACGTCAAATGTCACATTGGTAAGGTGAAGAATGGATTGTTCGCTACAGCAATGATTCACTTGTCACTTATCGTTCATTCAGGTTTCTGAAGTTAAGAAATTCGTAACTTTTCCCCTCCTGTATATCCTCCTGCGCCGTGGACTTGGGTTGTTGACCCCAGCAACAATCATGGCTCGGAGGTTGAATCCCCCCATGTAAATCATCAGAAATCTCGAGCCTCTTGGTATGTCAATCTTCATGTAAATCACGATAATTTGTGCGAATCTCGTACAAATCATTTTGGAAATTTCCTACAGTGCTGGTTGACATTAATGGAAATCTTCATGTAGATCACAAGAAATCTTTGGCGAATCTCGTACTTGTAAATTATGCTGGGCATTAATGGTGGCGCCACTACCTGACGACGGTGAAAGAGCGAATCGAGGGGATGTAGTTTCATCACTTCTGTTCGCTCTTTCGCCATCAACGACTCATGGCGCCACCAGTACGACACCATTAATGTTCAGCATTGTACTGTACATTGATAACTAGGAGTTATCCGTTAATTTACGCAAAAAAAAAGTCCACATAATTCTAGTCCAGTCCTAAAATACAAAACCAGGGTTTACCAGATAAAGCCCCTACCAAAATACCATGTTTATTTATCCAATCGGCGAGTCCATGCCCAAGCCAGGAATGTGTGCAAGTTCGGCACAGTTGGCAAGCCAGGAGGGCCAGCTCCAAAAGTCCCGAAGAGCCAGAATGAGTGTGTGTGTGTGTGTGTGTAGAGGGGGGGTTAGAATGAGGTGGGGGAGTGGAAGAACCTTCAAGGCCGAGCTCCATTGTCCCGTCTGAGTGGCGGCGGGGTTGGGAAGCAAGCAAGCAAACAGGAGGGGATGGAGAAGAAAGAAGAAGAAGAAGGCACAGCATCCAGGTGAAGAAGAAGAAGAAGAAGAAGAAGCAGTGTACCCAACAGCCCCAAGGTTATGAGCCACCCTATGAGGCTATAATGAGGTTCAGTGTGGAGGGAGGGGGAAGATGGCCAGGAGAAAACAAAGGGCCAATATTTCTTCTTCGTCCTCTCCACCCCTATACCACCACCATCTTCTTTAAAATAAAAATAAAAATAAAAATAAAAATAAAGGTAGAAGGGAAAGGCCCCCAAGTAAGACCCGTTTTTAGGCTCGCTCTTTTTCCAACAGGTGGGAAAAGGTTGAGCTTCATGTTTTGGAAGTACCTTGTCACAACTGGTTTTTAAATCGGTGTCAAATAATGTGTAATCAACCTGTTGTTGTTGTTGTTGTTTGTGAAGATCAGGCGCACGTGGACTGGCATGGGTTCAAATATGAGCCGAAATTTTTGGGAGGGGGGAAAAAAATATAACGGCGCTTGTATATCATAATAATTCTGGCAGTGGTGCCAACTAGTTGACACTTAGGACCGGTTGCATCAACACAAATTAGATGAAATATTTCTGAATATAAAGTCGGTTGTATACAATGGGGGAAATGCATAATCTGAGTTTAGCTCCTTAATCTGCGTTCACACAACAGGCCATTCCTGCTTATTATGGTTACTTTCATTTCTAATAAATTTATTCGTCTTAAAATACAGTTAACCGCAGATATGATTTTCAATGTAATATCAGTAGTCAATATTCGGATAGCTCCTAAAACTGGTCAATCGGCAATGCTATAATTAATTAGCAGTAATCCCAGGAGGTGGCTGCTTAATTACCTATTTGAAAATGCAGCCTAGGATAATTTTTTAAAAGCTTAAACTGGAGCTGTATTGCTCTCCACACGCACTTGGGATAATTACGAGAAAAAATGTCAAGCTTTTCTGGCAGTGTAGTCGAGAAGTTCACTTGTCGGCTCATGAAAATAATGCGTAGCTTTAATTTTGTCTCAATGACTAAATGAGCCTAATTACAACCAATGAGCACGAGCACAAAGTCTTCCAGTAGGCTTTTCAGTCCCCACGTGGCCTCCACTGGAGCACACGCAATAATTGCAAAGCCTACACGAGTGGGACAAACTGCGCATTTCTGTTACTTCTATAAAGATAAGCTTTATTATTACGTGACGGGTTGCGACGGTTGCTTAATTTTAATAATGTAACCAAATCAATTAATTCCTAATGAAAAAGCAATAAAGGGTGTCTCATATAGAATTGGCTAGGCGAGGCTATATTATAGATGTACGTACTCGTGTACGTAGGTGTACCTACACTAAGTACTAATTTGAGTAATTTCCCCATTAGTGGCAGTAGTGTACGGAGAGGGCGGCTCGCCATCTGTGAGGGGCATATCGTACTAAGTCAAAGTGGGCAGTGTTACCAAGTTATGGCAACGGGTTCACTCGTGAAATAATTGAATAATGAATTTCTATAGGGTGGTCTCGTGTAATATTCTTTGCGAAAATGTCTGGTAGGTGGCGTAGTGGTCTCACCCCCGCTGCCTGCGCGCCAACTACCGGCGAGTTATATCAAGATGGCGCGTCCCACACGTGCCGAGGCGGGAACGCAACAAAAATGGAGGGTGGTTTGGGCATGAATGCATGGGGCGCTTGATGGTTAAATGATGGAGTGGGTTGAGCAGGCGAGGAGGGCAGGTCGGGCGGGCTTGGCCCATGGGATGGATGAGCCGACACCGCACTTCCTGCTCCAAGGCCGTAACTGCGCATTCCTACATCCTTCGTCACTGAGCGAAACCCCCACTCAACCAACACTCAACCAACAAACTACCCTTTGGCCAGTCCCCCCTCCCCCTCTACCATATATAAAGATACATCTAGCCCGGGTTGTTTATACTCGCAGGTCTCGTGCCCCCTGATACCCAACAAACTTCTTCTTGCTCATCACAACATCATCTTGTTTTCGTTTATACTCACACGGAAGGTTGTCATTTCTGTGCCATGTAGGTACGGGCCAGTTCTGCCCGGTAAAAGCGCCATGTCGGCCTGAAACGGAATTAAAACCCAACCATATTTTAGAAAACAACGGCGATTTGCCTCCCACCGACTGAATCACCGAAAAATAAAAATGCAAAACAAAAAAAAAACATAAATAAATAAATCGCGATTGTGCCACACCCATTGTTACGAAATGTGGATATCACAATCCCACGTCTGCATTTGCCACGACAATGTCATTTATTGCTTATAGATGGGTCGTCCCAGCTGTCGATTATTGCGGTGTGCAGATATTCCCTAGTTACTTACAGGAATATTGAACGTGACATCATGCGGTCAAATTTGAACTCCTCCTTAGTGCACTGTAATTGCTGTATGATACAATTGACTCCATCATCTGTAAGTACAGCTGAAGGACTATCGTACACCCGTCTACTGTCCGGTACATCCTTCCATAACCGGAATTAAACTAATCCGGAACAACACCCTACCCTCCAGAAAACAACGGTCCAGTTTTTCCCCAAAAAATTTCCATTCTTTTTTTAGATTACCCTTCAGGGAGAGGTGTGTGTGTTGTTTTTTTTTTTGTTACTATACGAGGGGTTAGTAGAGACAAGGGGCAAAAAGAGTGTTGTGTGGTGGGTTGGGTGGGGTTTTTCCTAGGAGGTGGGGGTGCTTTGATTGCAGGGCCTCCGCTCGCGTGGCGCTGCGGCTTGCACGGCCGCTACTTTTGAGAGGCCGCGCCGCTCGCCAATCGGCCTTTGTACGCTGACAGCGCTAACAAGTGGCCTTTAACCAGGTGAAAAGCCAAGTATAAACAAAATTACACCCGTTTACTAGGAGGGGGGGATAATAGGCCGATGGGAGGGCAAGAAAACTTCCGTCCCCGAACTACTCGACCGAGACTATGCGTAAGTTAAACTACCTAGAAACAATACCACAACATCGTATCTAGGGAACTTTAGTTTTCTTGCTCTCCAAAAATATGCCTCGGGATTAAAGGGCGGTGCTTGCCTTTTAATTATGTCAGTTTTTCCAAAGAAATTTTCTGATTCTCAAATGTACCGGTGGTCTCTTTTTTGATTCATGTGCCGGCCCTTTTTAACAGGTGGAGACAGGCCGGTGTTTTGTCGGTGTGCTTTTTTCCACACCGTCCTTTTCCACCCCCATCATTTGGTCATGCCTTATTGATCACCATGTAAAGGATTCATACATTTCGAAGCACCTTTTTAGTCCTTAATTTAGTTATTCATTTTGAGAGGACCGGAGGGCAGATATTGTGGTGGTTTTTCCAATTTTTTGGGGGGTGCAATTTCGGTTGGACGTTTGCTTGACATAAGTAGAGGGCAGTGTTTCTGGAAGGTAATGGGCCCTGTATACCGATAGAACGAAATTGGTAGCAGTGTGTTGGTGGTCCGTACCGCACACGACGTCAAAAAGTCTGTTGGATACAAGAAGTCAAAACATTTTCTTAAAATATGACCTCACCTGATTTAAAACCATTAATTTCGTCCTACAGAAAATTCGATTGCAATTTGTTCAAATTTGGACGAAAAATATTTGCAATCGAAAACACCATGAATTCCGTCCTATACAGAAAATTCGATTGCGATTTTTTTTGTCAAAATTTCGAAATTATTGCAATAGAATTTTCTGTAGGACGGAATTCATGGTAAGTGACAAAAATGAGGGTTATCATGTTTTTTTCTCTATCACCACACCCTCAAATCTCCTGGATGCAATGACACTTTCAAAAATATTGCGTACAGTAATTTTTAATAATTCAGATTGCAACATGGCGTACGTGCAAATGCAATCATCATCCATTTGTGTCGGATTGCCGGGGTCCCTTTCGTAGAAAAAAAACAGAATTTCAACTCCACATCATTAATTCATATCAGGTCTAAGTGGGCGGGTACGTGCAAGAGTCGGCTACATGAGGCTTGGAGGCAGTTTCTCGTTAAGCCACTGTGCACACACACACTTGGTTCTTTTTATCCTCATCTCAAGCTTCTTTTTTTTATTGTTGTCCCGATCTCTCACCCGTCAAAAAGTCGATGCGGTTGGTACGATAATTACACTTGACCCGCACAGGTGCCCCCTCAGGAGGGGGTGCACAGCCATTGTAATGTAATGCTTGAATATATTTATGACGTGTTTTATAGCCTCATTTTGCCGTATCCTGTGTTTCCTAAATCATCCTCTACAAGGTAGCCGCTAATGACAGGGAACCGCTTTCGAAAGGCGGGTCAAAACCTTCTTATTTTTTTTCTCTTTCTCCTTATCAATTTTTTGGAAAAAGACCCACTGGGTGAACCAACGCTTTTCCCGAAAAAACAACAACAATTCGAGGTGGTGATCGTGGGTTGGAGCATCCCACCTGATATAAGATTTGATGGCATCACGCAGGTGCTGACATCCAAATTACACAAGTCGGTGGTTTTTTTTTCTCTCTCTTCTTCTTCTTCAAAGTTTAGTGACGCGTTCAGGAAAGGTACAAAAAAAAAGTGCGGTTAATAATTTTATTACTCGAACCATGTCAGTTCTTTGAAGGCGCCTACACTCTCATTCAATGCCATAAATGTCAGTTAAAAGTAGTTAGAAAAAAATTGAGAAAGCTCGACGTTGGTGGCAAACCACGTTCAGGTCCGACGGGTCAGGTGACAAATATTTCTCCCAAAAATAAAGTACAAACTTTTACATCCAAATTTTCATGTATCGTATATGTCTTGAAATTAGAAAATATATTTTATTTTATGCATTTATTGTTATTGCCGACGGGTCAGGTGACAAATGTCTCCCAGAAATCAGATACAAATTCTCATCCTAAGGAGTCTTTCTTGATATTAGAAATATTTTATCTTATACATTTTTTGTAGTTATTGTTTTGGTATATTTTATGTATACTTTCTACGTATTGATACATTTTATTTATTTTTATGCACTTTTTGGTACATTTTTGGTTTTAATTTTTTTTCATATTTCATACAATTGTAGGCTATGTTTGTTATACTTTTTATACGGCGATTCTATAGGACAGATAATGCAAAACAAAATTCACAGTTCACCCCCCCCCCC
>JYFJ02004783.1:0-29539 GCA_000934665.2 Catajapyx aquilonaris | reverse complement strand
CGCAGGGAGGGAACCTTTATTTCGTCTTGATGGAACCTTTTTGACGTAGCGCCCGGGCCCACGGGCAGGGTGACTGGGAGGGGATGTGCAAGGTGCAAGTGCAATTCTCAAACGGTATATTTTGTGAACTCCCCCGGGTGGATTAGTCTGAGGAGATTCCACCTGAGACGACCCAACTCTGCACGGGATGAAGGAGGGAACCCCGGGCTGGGTTCGAACCCGACGTTTCCGCAGCGCCACTTTGTCTCCTCTCGGAAATGCCCTTATGCCACAATACCTAGCAAATTAAACCATCTCCGTAAATTCAGCGCTTCCACCAATTACGCTAATTGGCCACCTCACGTGACATCGTATCTTATGGTAATTCTGGGATTTTGTGGGATTTGAAACTAGACTTCCAGACAAGGTAAATACAATTAAATAATATAGTACTTGCAAAATATTACTCCGTGTTGAAAACAAAATTTCCCATCATACATCTGTACGTACATTTCTAAAGTTCTTCAGAGCAAACATAATTATGGAACGAGGTGGGGGTGTGAAGTGNTCAAAAATGCAGGGGAAAAAACACATGGCTGTGTAGGGTAGTCTTTTCCTGGGCCAACTCCATCCGCATTCCTCCTTTTACACATCCAATCAGAATATCCGTGTCGACTGTACGCTATAAGACAAGCAGGTAATCTATCACAAATATGTACCCCTATCTTTACCAGCACCCCAACATACCCGGGCAACGCCGGGTAACCTGCTAGTATTATATAAAAATGTCTTCTACCTATAAATTATAGGCTATAACAAATTTTTGGAGAGTCATTTGCCTGGGAGTTGTTTTGAGTCAAGCAATGAGTGTTCCAAACTTTATCCTCATGCCTTGTCGAGAAATTGGAGGACATTTCTTGACAAACTGTCCAGTATACTGGCTAAACTTTTTCTTGTGAACATGGTGTTCGTGCCAACACAAGTGATATACAAATAGGGATAATAAAGGAGATGTAGCGGGAAACCCAAATACTCACTTTCAACTTTCACCATATTTCTACACACTCCCTCTGGAGAATCCCCTATCTTGACCTTGCAGGTGTAGGAGTCATATGAGTGGGACACGTTGGCAATAAATAAACGTATGGTGGTGCTATTTATCGGGGTCACCAGCGTCCAATTCAGCTCTTCCTGGTTACAATAGAAGCTCATGTCGCTAGAATTTTTGCCTCTAGTTCTTTCAAGGTTAGGGTTGAGGTGACAAAATATCTCCAGGTCACTTCCCTCAGGAAGCACAATTGTACCATGTGGGACTGTTGCTGTGGGAAAAGAAATGTCAGTTGATATGAGTTCTACTAAGCATGTCACATATGGTATTTTCCGCCACAATAGTGTTCAAGACTGACATGATCAGATAGGCAATGGGATTGGCCGGGTTGCACTTACTTCCTAAAGACGTAGCTCCAGGAACACACGAGTAATCTATTTCGGCTGATGAAGCTGTAACAACAGCAACAATGGCATACATAAGTGTTGATAAGTTGGCCATCTCCGCTCTTTTTCCTTGGAAGGACAGGTTTTAGTGCTTAGTATGTGTAGTGAGGAAGCCTGCGGTTCACTTCTTTAGAATATGATATCTGCAAGCAAGATCAACAAGTGCTAACATAATGAACCCTCTAACAAAAATTGCATCATGATAAAAAAAGATCACATTGATGGATTGGGCAGTTTTGGTCATGGGCGGGGAAGAAGGTATGCCCGGCATTATTTCAAATAATTGACCCAAAATGGAAAGGGCATAAGTCCATGAGACCTAATTTTACAGGAGAGGCAAAAAAAAAACTGATATGCTGCGTTGTAAATTCTTCAAGGTGGTCGGACTTGCGGAAATGTTGATCTTAGTCTCCTTCGGCATCATGTTGAGCACAGTTCGGTGGAAAACGCGTCATTACAGATGCGTGCGAGCGATTTAAAGGGACGGGACTTACATTCTTTTCATTCTGAATGATGGGAGGATGAGGAAATCTGTGCCGTTCTGCCACATGATGACATAATTAACACAAAATAATGAACTCATTGATATACGCAAACAGTCGTCTACTTAAAAGATTTTTGAATACATGTCGGTATTTACCGAATAATGACACATATCTCCCATACGTCCTTGGTTTTGAGAGGGGATATTAGTATCATTTCCCACCAAGGCAGCAACATTATGCCCTCAGTCACTGTCGCCCTCAGATTCCTCTCCCCCTGTTTTGTCCTTAGTTAGTGACTTATAGAGAGACTGTGCGCTACTTGTTAAATACTTACAGAGTTTCAAAACATCTGCGAGTTTCAAGGACTTTATGCTGGGTAATGCTGTTCCATAAATATGTATGCCAGGACCGCACTGCCTCACGTACGGCTGGATTAGCGGAGAGACCAGCCTCCATTGCCTCTCCGGGGTTAGTGAAGGGTTAGTGCGACGCAAAAGAAGGGGCCCCTCTTCACTAAGTTTTGCCTTAGTGCACCGCTTTAACAGGATCGCACTAAGTCCGCACTAGGCCTAAAGCGCGACTCTGCATGCGACTTTTCTTAGTGAACTGGGTCACGTGGTTTAAAGCACTGCACTAACTTCTTGTTGTTGACTCTGAATACGGCCCATTATTTTTAATTTTATGACTATGAAATTTCAATTATTGAAATGGGACGTTGCCCAGTTCCGGCCACATATTTCGATATTATGTTAGTTTTGACCAAGGATGAAAGCAGTTAGCTTCAAAAACGATACTATTATTAGTAACGTTGATGTAAGTATTTATTGATTCTCGTGCACTTACTTTTACTTAGGGCGTTATGGCTAAGCCTCACATATGTAATATATTGAAGACCATAATTCAATAAGGGCCCAATATACAGGGTGATCCAACTCTATGGCACCAACAGTTATTGGAAAAATCAGCAAGCTGCTTGTTTATAAGCAGGTCGTTGCTAAGAGATCAATAAGAGATACTTTCTGGAGATCGGGAATAGCACCTGCTGATATTAGGTCCAATGCCCATGTAACAATTAATGAGGGAAAAAAGGGTCATCCGTGGGAAACAGGCTGTTCTGGTGTTCGCTGGAGGGTTTCACATGAGGTCACTAACTGCCAAACCAGAGGCCTAATCCGTCGGAACTGGACAGACCCGGGTGTGTCAATAAATAGGCCTTCTGGTCTGTTCATTGTTGGCCGCAGTTGGCGCAACTGAGACAGGTCAACAGGCAGCGTTGTTTAGTTACCAGTAAATAGATAGTTCTTGTAGAGTCAGGACCAGGACATGCTTTACTCAGGGCGCCTGTTTGAGGGCCGCCCAAGGGCTTCTAGGGTTCTTACAGTACAGTCTGCATTGGGCATTCTCTCATTAATTGGTACATGTATGGGCATTGGACCTAATATCAGCAGGTGCTAAGACTGGTAACTAAACAACGCTGCCTGTTGACCTGTCTCAGTTGCGCCAACTGCGGCGAACAATGAACAGACCAGAAGGCCTATTTATTGACACACCCGGGTCTGTCCAGTTCCGACGGATTAGGCCTCTGGTTTGGCAGTTAGTGACCTCATGTGAAACCCTCCAGCGAACACCAGAACAGCCTGTTTCCCACGGATGACCCTTTTTTCCCTCATTAATTGTTACATGGGCATTGGACCTAATATCAGCAGGTGCTATTCCCGATTCTCCAGAAAATATCTCTTATTGATCTCTTAGCAACGACCTGCTTATAAACAAGCAGCTTGCTGATTTTTCCAATAACTGTTGGTGCCATAGAGTTGGATCACCCTGTATTATGAAAATCGAAATTGTGCTAAACCTAATGACAGATAATTATAATTATACAACATGAATACATGACAGCACTTTCATCGAAATCGGCATGTAATTTATATTTTATTTAAATACTTTTAATGCTCACAATTACACCCTTCTTGCATTGTATCGTTCCTTTGGCTTAAATATGTAGAATAAACCGTCTCAGGATAAAATTATGATATACAGGAGACATAGTATTCGCCTCAGAGTAATTACACATGGGGAGACGGAGTGGCGCCCACATTGACATGTACTTACCTTGTATCATGCCAAACAAGGTAAGTACATGTCAATTCTCAGCGGGAACCATACCATAGTTAAAAAGTTATTGAGAAATGTTTGGGTTTCCATTCGGGAGAATCACCCTGTATATTATAGCAGAACTCTTCGGTTTTGACCAACGATGAAAGCAATTAGCTTCAAAAACGATACTATTCTTGACGTTGATGTAAATACCATGGTGTCCGTGGATTGACCAGTCAGACCTGTACCCGTAGCTCAATTGACACCAGAAGATCATGTTATATAGAGGATTCATTATGTCTGGGCACTGGGCAGCCTCATCACTGACAATGGAATAAGTGTAAGTGTTATCCGTGGAGTTGCTGAATGAAACTTGGCACAATAATATAGGCAGGTAAGTTATTAAATAAAATGCAAACAATTTAGGCGAATGCCCACAAGGTCAGAAGTTATGACCTCTCGAACTCACAAGGGACAATTTCCAAGGTCTCGCCGATTTTCTTGAAATTCGGTACATTGGTAGGCCATCCCAAGGGATGAAAAACGCACCTAAAGTGACCTGCTCAAAATGACCCGGTGACCCCTTTTGGGGGACAGGTCAACTCTTAAATGCCGAAAACTCGCCGATTTTCTTGAAATTCGGTGCATTGGTAGCCCCAGAAGGGGTCACCGGGTCACTTTGAGCAGGTCACTTTAGGTGCGTTTTTCGTCCCCTGGGGTGGCCTACCAATGTACCGAATTTCAAGAAAATCGGCGTGACCTTGGAAACTGTCCCTTGTGAGTTCGAGAGGTCATAACTTTTGACCTTGTGGGCATTCGCCTAAATTGTTTGCATTTTGTTTAATAACTTGCATGCCTATATTATTGTGCCAAGTTTCATTCAGCAACTCCACGGACAACACTTACACTTCCCTTGTGAGATAATTGATCATTTGCGATTTAGCGATTGGGTCTGGTCAGTGGTTACCCCTGGGTTACCCTGGGTCGGTCATCAGGACACCCTGCGGCCCTCCCTAATGCGTGTCAGTGTGTGCCATGCGACATGCTAGTCGCCAAATGGGATCACTGCTATTTTGACCGGTGATACGATTTCGGGGCTGAAGGTTTCCATACCTCCCAGGATACTTTGTATTTGTCGTTTGAAGGTAATTATCTCAGTAATGAGGCTGCCCAGACATAATGACTCCTCTACATAACATGATCCTCTGGTGTCAATGGAGCCACTGGTACAGGTCTGACTGGTCAATTCACGGACACCTTGTATTTCTTGATTCTTGTGCGCTTTTTTTACGTTACCCAATTAGAGAGAACGGAGCTCCTTTAGGGGGGTGAACCACCGTAAATATAATTTTTCTTATTTTTACTTCAGCACCGGTGCAAGGACAAAAGGAAATCGGGTATATGGATGGGGATTTCTGGGGAGGGGACACGGGTGCAGGTGCAATGTCGGTAAGCGGGTCATGTGCAGTCCTCCAGGAGGTTAGGTTGCCAGACACCTCCAAGGTTCGGGTCAGAGACCCTCCTGACGCAGGCGAAAGGGAGCTTCCAGGCGGGGACCGAACCTACTGGGACCTTTCACTCAGGAAGCCGAGACGTTACCATCTCGGCCAATACACCTCCCCGATTCTTTAGCACTTACTTTTACTTAGGGCGTTATGGCTATATGAACTTAATCACCCCTGGTGTAGGGGGTGCGACAAGGACCAATACAGTATATTGTCTACAAAGGGGTGCGGAGGCCCGAAAAGGTTAAGAACCTCTGCTTTAGGTATATGTTCCTGGGCTTGGCTCAATTTTGACATATTTGTGGGTTGACAAATCATTGCATAACACCGTCCATGCACACCATTCATGAGTTAACTTTTCGGTCATTTGTGGCAGATGTATGCAGATTTTGCCACCTTGATTTTAACTGAATGAAGTATCGGTAGGCTACTATTATTAGGGTGTATGTTCCTGGGCATAACTCAATTTCGACATTTTTGTGGGTTGACCCATTATTTCACAACACTGTCCAATTATCCCCCTCCGCCTTCAATCACTTCTGTGTACTTTGACTGACACCAAGTTCAACATCCAGACACTACACACGGGTTTGTTGCTATAAATAAATAAATAAATAAATAAATAAATAAATAAATAAATAAATAACATGTTTTGATAATCTACGTATGTAAGGCAAAGTTTCTTTGTTTTTTGTTTGCCCAGGGCAACAGCATTTTGTTGGTGATTACCATGGAAACAGGCAGTGCGAAGAACGGGCTCCTCTGCTAGTACGTAATAAGATACAGCTTCCACAATATCTGAATTTTTGTAATAAAAAAATTTGCCATGTTTCAAAAATTTTTACTGCCATGGTATTACTTGAATTTGCAATTATGCCTATAGGAGACATATCGCTGTAATTTGTGTCTTATAATTTATTTAACATTGTGCAGCAAATAAAATCGGAGAAATTAGGCCAGATTTGGAAGAAGGCTCATTTTGGCCATTGTTCAGGTTAAAAAAATGATTGACGTGTCAACTAATAAAGTGTCTTTTAGGATCTGTATGAATTGTGTTCTTTATCAAGCCTGGAGGGAATATATTTTTCCAAAGGAGCAGCCAACAATCACTTCAAAAACCGTGAAAACAGTTTTAAAAGTCTTCGGGCACAAAGATTTTGCGTTGGATGCAGAGTAGCATGTTTAAAATCACAATACTGTATATGCAAAATATTTGTAAATCTAAAACTCACAAGCACCTCTCGCGATTATTAGGCATGGAATAACCAATACACATTTTTACAAAACAGCTACCTGACCCAGGTCACCAAACGTCAGCCAAATAACTAAAACTGTTGAAGGTTGAGGTTGGTAGGATTTGACTTCACCCACGTCCTGGCCTCATCGAAGCCCCAACTCAACTGCGCTGAGTCCCCAGCACATATAAGCTATGGGGTACTGGACCATCGAAGCCTGGAGAGTGTTCGTCACTGGGATACTGTTACCTGGGAAACCATTAGTGCATCTAACTTCATGATCGACCAAGCATCCAGGAGAGCTTGTTAGAAACTCTTCCACATCACAGATCCGTCAATGCTGAGCTAACAGGCTATTTATGGTGAGGTGCCAATTAGGAAGACAAAAAAACTTGCAGGCGACACTAAGCAATAAAAGGTGCCAATTAGGAACATTGATTGTCTGATCTGATAACAAGCTGCAGCAGTGTGAAAGAAAGATGACATGCTATTTCATGTCACGCGAAAGGTTACCGTATATGTTCAGCTGCTGGTTGGTACAAAATGTCACTCATAGTAGCAATATGGATTAACTCGAGCTGGTTTCTATTTAAAATGTCCCAGAATGTATCGTGGCCAAAGCGTGCAAGATATGTAGAACTTCGACGATGCGTGGCTTACATTTAGTACAATATGGTTTCAAGAAAATGCATGCTGGAACAGTACTTCTGATGGATGTTGATTGTGGGAGGAAATGAGAGAACCCTAAGAAAGCCCCCATGAACATGGAGAGAACCTACTGAAACTCTCCACTTTAGGTTTCCACACTGATGTGTGAAATAAAGAATAAAAGAACAAAATAATAAAGACGAACTGATCATTTTTTACTGAACTATTTTCAAATCGGTTACAATTTTGCATGGAAAAGTAAAATGTGAAAAATAATGCATACCTTCATCGGATATATTTCATTATGAGGCTCAACTTCTTCACTGAAGAGAGATACCAGATACGCAACAATAGTCAAATACAAGACCTCGAACTATTGCTTCTACGGTCCAGCCAGACTAGCCTTGATCATGGTGAGTCATCCGAGCCAACAATGGTGTGCCACCCTCTCCCTCCGGACATGTTGGGTGTATGGTAGCATCTTATAGTGTCCTATCCCATCCTCTCCTTTTGGTTGTTGTGGTCACAGGCCGGCATGTCTGATAAGGAAAGTCACTCCGAGGTGAAGGACGTCCTTTTGAA
This sequence comes from Catajapyx aquilonaris, assembly GCA_000934665.2. Classification (NCBI taxonomy): domain Eukaryota; kingdom Metazoa; phylum Arthropoda; class Diplura; order Dicellurata; family Japygidae; genus Catajapyx; species Catajapyx aquilonaris. The sequence goes on along the minus strand of JYFJ02004783.1, from coordinate 21,514 downwards.
GATTGGCCACCTCTTCAAAGTCCAGGACGACTACTTGGACTGCTACGGTGACCCCGAGGGGGGGGGGGGGGTCAGAGCTGTGTAGCTGCTACTCAGCAGCCGCTACAGCTATTGCGCTATTCTGCGACTCGGCATCATTGCATTTTCGCCATAACATGACGCGTGACTGACAATACTTCCTGCAGGGTACTGTACGGTACTAAATAAATTCCTGGATAAAAATAATAATAATAATAATAATTCATACCCCGTTTAAAGATGAAATCCAAATAACTTCGATGTGTAGGAATTAGTATGACAGGGTTCTGCTTCATAAATTCAGCTGCCTAAATAAAAGCATAATTACAGTTATTTAGTGTGTGAAAAATTTGAGTTAGGTCAGATTATTTATACTCACGTGCTTCAGTCCACTAAGATTAAACTGTATGCTTCCAAATACTCGTCGAATGGCTTTGCAGCCTATGTAAGACATTGTCCTCAAGGCATGAATATAAAAATCGTGCCCCATGTTAACCAAGAGGTTATAGGCTTGTATCCAGAGTTCCTCTTCCGAAATATTTTTGTCCATGCTCATCTGAAACATATTTAGTATTCTGCAGAGTACATACATATTGGATCATGCGTATAATTTTTATTGTATTGCAATACAGAACTTTTTCACTTATTTGTTCAGTGGAATTGTTTCTTTTTTGATTGGATTTACAACATAATCCTAATAAATATACACAGCGTGATTATGAAGGTGTGTTCCTAAACTTGCGAGAACGAGAGTTTTAGAGAGAATTTGAGACTTTTTAGAGTGAATGAGAAATCAATGAACCAAAATGGGGTTAGAGAACAATATTCTCACTCTCTCTTGCGATGTTGCTAATACCAATTTTTACGAGCTTGGGAACACACCTTAATATATCTAGAAATAGTTCCAAATAAATTTGGTCCGCTACTGGGCAATTCCACGTGAACGTGATCACCCTTTGCACAAAAAAATCTGGCCATCGATAAGTGTCAAAGTGTGAGGTTCACATAGGCGACCCCATATTGATGGATGACTACATTCAAACAGAAGGTTACCAACTTTCCGTTGGGCCTCGTTCTCAGCACAAATTAAACGGCGAATTAGTGGAAAAACTTTGTTGGAGGTAATAAATATTCTAAAAAGGTTGCAGTGGCAATAAGTGCCATATGGCCATAAGGGGGCGCCACGAAGTTGCAAGAGGGTCGCTGCAGTCCATGTGAGATGATACAACCAAAATTCATATGTTCACCCAACATGTTTCTAGAAAACCGAAATTTGGAACATATTGTCGAATTTGGATTTTTTTTTAAACCAGTCCATAGGTCACGAGCAAGGACGAGGTCAAAAATGAGGACTCTTCCATTTTGATGCTTACAATAACCCGATTATTTCAGTAACTGTGCATCCCACATACACGAAAAAGGTGGCTTTCAATTATTCTAACCGGTACGCATAATTCGGTGATAACAGACCAAAAATATCAGATTAAAATTACGTGTCATGTTGGCAAGTCAAAGTTCGTGACCCTTGACACGAGCCTAATAGACTTGAAATTTCAGAACATTTTTGAAGTAATCCCCTATTCATAACCTTTCAGTGGTGTAGGTTTCATTGTTGTATTCTTTTTGCGGCCAGGGAGGCTTGTCACTGGGACGAGATGGCCATTTTCACTTCTCCATCCCCAATCTGTGGGTGCAAGGTTCACACCTCTCCATTTCTGCACGCTGCACCTGTAGGTAGGCTATGTCCTAAAAGAATGTTGCCATGCTGCTGCGGATGTGGGAGGAAGTGTGCCAAGATCAAAGTTCGGACCACATTTGAGAGGAAATTCGGACATATTTTGGAGAAAATTGGGACCACATTTTGGACAAACTTTGGGTCATACAGTGCTCCTGACACCCTCTCATATGGCTAAATACCTCCCAGGTTGGTTACCTTGTCCTGGAAGCCCCTGGAGTGCCCTCGGACGTGATGTAGTACAACTACCTTTTCAAAGCTGCAATTCCTCAATCTAATCGTCATTCGGTAAATTGACATCTACGTTCCGGAAGTGTCACATACACAAAAATATATGTGACACTTGGTTGACTCATGGGGCGTCATGTGGCTTGTTTACCCGTAGCTACGAAGGTCAAGCGGTCAGGCGTGGTCTGGCCAAAGAGGTGACTACAGGAGATACCTGACCAGTTCCTTAGCTACATGAAGCCCAAACCACCTGAATACAAGCCGATCGTGCTGCCCCCTGACCCGGAGGTGATCGTGCTCGGGTGACCTCTGACCTGACAGTCAACCTGTACCTGCACTAAATTGGAATGGACCGCACATGGACGCTAATAGTTTTTGACAGTTTTTTATGACAGATTTTGGGGTGATGCAAATGACGACAGGAAGATTATCATGTGTGACCAGTAATATGTCTTGTTCGATGATGAATGAAATCAAATGTCCATTTTTGTGTGGTAACTTTTTTAAGGTCACCCGGTACTCAAACGTGTTTCAGAATTTAGCTCACACCCGCGTAGATGGAATTTTTGCGATTCAGGTCACCTCACCACTGCCATTTTAATTGGCATAGACAACGCATACATAATTATATTTATATAGGTTAAGTTTGAAATATTTTTGCCTCCACTGGGACAACTTGGCCATTTTTTTCGGCGTATTTTTCTCCAGTCGTCATCCCTTTTGAACTGAGGATTTGGATCCGCAAATTGCCTTCTAAGCAAATTGTTTTAAATTGCGAAGAAACTAATGGGTCAAGTTAGTTCAAGATCGATTTTAGGCTGTATTTGCGTCCTTTGAAAAATATACTAATCAAATTGGGATGAAATGTTTAGCAACTATCCTTCTTAGAGTATATAAAATGTATCACGATCGAGCAGGCCAGTTCCCAGGTAATCCTGCCTACAGAAAAAGAGAAGCAAAAAAACAGTTCCCATGAGCCTCTGCATGTCAAGTGACTCGATCCTTGCTTGGTCTTATCTCCCTCATGAAGGCATAAAAATAGGCCGTTCAGAGCCACCTCTGTTCATTCGTCAGATTATTGTCGGAGTGATTGGAACAGGATTGGAATCATCAGCGGAGATACTTTCCACCCATCCAGTCAGTTGTGAGTGTGTACATGGTGTATCAGTATAGTATCACGATGTCAATCATTTTCATCTACTCTTTCCTCCCTATAGAGTGCCATCCTACATGAGACTTATCATCTGCCTGCCTGCCCCATCGGACCCCATTTGATGTCAACCACCGTTGGAGTGTAAGGTGACTTGCATAGAGAAAGGCTCCACTAGGACCCAACAATGGTCCAACACAAGACACTTCCAGGTTCCCACACACTCGTCTTGTGAGAGGTTTGGTAATATGGCATCGGTGGGTTGGACCGCTGCTCCAAACGTGTCTCTTGCAGACTTGATGTGTCAATATTAATTACACACTTCTGGTTATCGTACACCAATCGGCCAAATATTGCGGACAATTATTGGTTGATAGGTAGGCTACGAACAATATTGTCCGTGGCATGCGGTGGCATGTTTGGCTGAGTGTGTACGTGATGTGGGGAGGAAGTGTATAGCGTGGAGGTCGTCTGGCTGCCGTCATTTTTGGATGGGTTTAGTGTTCAAGGCAGGTCAATTCAGGTCAAGGTCAATCAGACGGCGGCTGAAGAGGCGGCTGAGGAAACGCAACACTTCCCTCTGGAAAGCACTTGGGGTCAAAAGGTCAGAGGAGCTGTTTTGGTCTCCTCTGATCAGATCAGAAGCCTTTCCAGGGTGAGATGCTAGCTATGAGTGGAGCCTTTCTAATAAATTCAGGGGGGAGGGACGCGTGATTTGAGCAGTCTGGCCATTGTTGGGAATTATTGCATTTGTCATCAAATGCCGGAAGTAATGTCATGTAAGGCAGACTAGGGGTGGGGGGTTGGATGGGTGGGGGGTCAATTTGTTTAAAAAATGCATTTTTTCCAATTTGGTTTCCTGTCTTTCCAGAATACTGGTTGTCCCAAAAACCTGTGCCTGACGTCCCATTGTTGCAAATCCAGTACGAAGAGACCTTTGTGAGATTGCTAGTTACTGTCGGCCAGCCTAATTGGAAATGGGATTCACGGCCTGATGTGTCAGTGAATTCTATTGCAATTATTGAATGGCCAAAAGGGGCTTTTTTTCTTCAGATTGCGGTTGAAGTTATGGTTGAACGAGACGAATATTCGTGTTGCGTACGTGTTAGGTGTTAGGGTAGGCCATATATTCGCCTCGATTAGCCAAACTGCAACACGGAAATGTGACAAAAAAGAGCCCCTGTAACGATAGTTGCAGCAATTTATTTTGATTACGTCATTTGAAAATGTGCTAATTTGCTAGTTGAATTTTTCAGGTGAAGCTGGTCCTACTACAGTTGGACGTAGCTTACGTAATGTATCCTTTTTATTTGCAACTCGTTTTGCCGACTTGTGTATAATTTTTCTCAATTTTTTTGCAGGATATCTTCAGTGCAGAAATTCCGGATATGAGCTAAAAAAAAATGTGCCGGACTTTACTACAGGGAGTCCATAAAACTGACCTCCCAACAGGACAATCATCTCAGCAAGATGACTAGCATGGTAAGTGATAATCTTGTGTATACGATTATTTCTGCTAATGTCGATTCACTTTCAGAAACTGCAATAAATGATGGAATTCATCATTAATGAGGTCGGTGGTGCAGCAACTGAAAGCTCCGTATCCCGTTTGATCGTATCTGGCTACAATTCTCAAAAATACAGCACGTAGGCACAAAGCAGTGAGCCTGGCTTCATAAGAGGTAAATAACTAGTACAATTGATGAATGGTTACTCACACATTTGCATTTTCAGATGGTGGTTCTCCAGTAGTGACTCTACGACGCGACGCCGCGATTTCCACCATACGTTGCTGGATATGTATACCAGAATCATAACAATTCTGCAGTGCCTGTTAAATATACGTAGACAACTCTGTGGAGGGAAGGGTTGGAGCATTGAACAAATGTTTCTGATTGGAAGGAAAGGAAGAGGAAGTTGAGCGCTCTATTTTCATTGCCTTTCTGCTTATCAGTCACATTTGCTGCTTTATTGTAATTGGGAATTGCTCATGTAAAGGCACTTGCAGTCACCTGTGTTAACAACTGTCAATAAATTGACTTGAAAATATTTGATTTGTTAATCAAAATCAGCACCATTGCTCGTCATTGCTGTGATGTAAAAAAAAGTGCAATAAATACTAATATTGGCATATCTGTTTCTGGAATGAAAACCTCGCCGTCATATGTGGCATGTTGAAAGCAGGATTTACCGTGGTACAATGGTGCACTTGCTCCAGGGGCCCCCCACCAATCGCAACAAGAATATTTTTTTAAATATATCAAATATTTTTCCCCCTGTTGTCAGCTGCTTTAGCCGAATATGCACCGGTACCTATCTAGCGGAAGTTAAGGGCCCAGATGACCCCTAGACCCAATAAGGGACCTTCCCCCTCCCCCGATCATGACCCAGAATAGGCTATACTTTTAACATATGCAGCGAAATCCGGACGGGGCAGATGACCACGGAGACTTGAGTGAACTATGCATGGTTCACTCAATGCACATGTGATTCCTTCATTGTCCCACTTAAGAAATCATTCTTGCGTCATAATGCAAGATTTTTGAAACTTAACACACACGAAGGCCTACTTTGGTTATTTTTAAGAAGCTGCATATGCACAACCAAGAGCTAATGGCACAACTAGTAGAAGGAAATTCCCAGGGCCCTTTGTTTAGGCACTTCGGCTTCGATAAGAGAAGCGAGGCACCCTTGATCATCTGTGGGATTTCCCCCACTAATTACTGCCAGGCCCCGCATTGCCAAATGTCAATTATTTTGAACTTTTTAGTTATACTGAATATTCACTTTTTCATTTTTTGCTACGATTCCGAATTCAGCCATGCCTGATGTGTGCATTTTATGAGTTTGGACTCAAAAATATATTTTTTTAAATCACTCATTCCGAATATGTGGCCAGTTTTGGAATTTATTTGCTCAACAACTCAACTACTATTTTCTGCCTCTACTCATCGGATAGTCATCTTGAGCAGAGAAACTCCTTGCATGCTGTACGTATATTAAAGTTGAGTATACTCAGGAACCTCCTGGAGTAATAGTAGTGTGCAACTATGTAAATAATCCGAAATAACCTGCATAATAAAATCACAGCAATAATAATAGTCTCTATATGGCTGAATATTGCAGAAGCTATCATTGATTGGTGGGAGTTGCACAGGTGAGGACATGTCAGCAAAAAAGCTGCACATATTTGTGTACGGAATGTCTTTGTTTTAGTCATGTACGGATAATCCGCACCAGGATAATCGGGAGTACAGCAGTGTGTAGATCCAAGAAGCATTTTATAATATTGCGACCCATCCTTTTTATAACTCGTCGTCATTCTAACAATCTTAACTTTTCATTCCAAAATTTTAAAGCTGTCTCGACGTTAGCCGGCATTATGACATTCGGGTTAATCACTAGGAAGTATAGGGACCACTAATAGGAACTAACAAATATTTGTTTCCTGATACTGTATCAAGCCTGAGCCTGAGCTGCTACCGTAATTCGACAACCACCTGGCCTATTTCCCAGCAGATGGCATGAACCGCAGTACCAATTTGTTTATCCTCCTGCCATCTGCCGGGATCCGGCCCACCCATGCTGGTTAAGTCAAATTTAATACTGTTTTTCCAAAACACTTTAACATATTATGTTACCAAAAAACATTTTAAAATTGCAAGGCATCGTTTCAGATGATATAAAACGCTTAAATCTCATTCAATTGACCCTATTGCATGAACCGTCATGAACCGTTGGCCATATTGGATCTTGCTGTCCTCCTAGATTGTGGCGGAGCGGGAGGAGCAGAGAGGACGGAAGAGTGGAGCGGCCGCTAGAAATGGCGCAGACCCGGTTAACGTGCGTAGCCAGTAGCCCTAGAGCCTCCTTGTGGCATGCCAGTTCAGGGACGGGCATAGCGAGACATGTTACAGCGTATGGGCATGTTTGCAGGTGGAAGGGGACGGAGTTTTGGGGGTATTCCCGGGTGCCTGTGCTTATCTACTTTTTCCCGCCAATTGCGGTCTTTGTCTTCTGGAGCCAAGGAGAAATTGGGGTGCCACTCGTGCCAGGGGGTTTAGATGAGATCGATCAGGAGGGGCACTGTGGAAATCAGTGGAAATGGTTTGGGCGAAGGTTTGGGTGCTATGTGACTGGACAATGTACCACACATTTTATCACCAAGCGATAGTCTTGTGACCTCATAACCATAGTCTGCTGATGGATTTTTGAGAGGAGGAGGAGGAAACCTGGGTGCCATGAGATAACCTATGTGAGCGCAGAACCCATTGAAACTTGTACCATGTGAGGAAATCTGCTGTCTGGCCCAGGGATCAAAATTAATGCAGGACCTCAGGTGGATGGTGGTGGCTATAATCACTACACTGTGCCAGGTGTTTTATGAACATGGGCATATTCATCACCTAGGACTTTTATAAATTCTCTGTATTGGAACTAATCTCACCTGGGAATAGGGCACTGCTTAGGTGGTGGCAAATTGGTGCACCTGATGCAGCAGAAACTTGGTTGAGAACATGTTTTTAATCACCCATGCAGCCCCTGTAGTGTAAATGCACCTATTGACATTAGTGAAGTCAAATTCTTTTGAGTATTTGTATAAAAAACCTGACCAATGAGGGAGGCTGGCCAGGAATATATTTATTGTGAACCACGACACATTTTTGTAGAAATTGTGCCGAATAAAATTACATGAAAAAGTGAGACTCAGATTTGAAATATCCGGAAAGTAAGGCCTGTTATTTATTTTACAAGACACTATGCGCCCCCAAAAATTTTATTTACAGATCTGAAATCGACAACTGTCTACTTTTTTTGTTGTTTTTTTTCAAAAGTTTTCAAACAAATCAAGACATTTTTCATTGAGTTACACAAGATTTTGTGAGCCTATGTCATAGAGACTGCTGCCAGCTATTTCCACTATCCCTGAACGCTGGATCGTCAACAGTCTGCATTGCAGGCGATTTCTTCCTCCTGTCCATGGACAGGTGGTAATCGCTAGGCGCTATATCCCTGGTGGTCGAACAATTCGCACTTGAATTATTGTGTAGCGGCATGTTGAGTTCCTGGAGTTTTTCTTGCACGACAATGCCCGCCTGCCTACTGCCTGTGCTTGCGTACTGGTATACCCTGCCACGACAATTGAAGTGTGAATTGTTCGATCACCCGGGATTTAGAGCCTAGCGATTACCACCTGTCCATGGACAGGACGAAATGGCTCGCATAGCAGAAGGTTGCCAATTACAAGGAGTTGCAATCCAGCGTCCAGAGATAGCGGAAATGGCTGGAGGCAGACTCTTATGACATAGGCCCACAAAATCCTGTGTAACTCAATGAAAAATGCCTCGATTTGTTTGGAAACTATTTTGAAAAAAAAAGTACACAGTTGTCTATTTCAGGTGTATAAATAGAATTTTTGTGGGAGGAGCATTGGGGTTTTTAAAATAAATAACGGACCTTACTTTCCGGATACGCTAATATCTACTGTGACTTGTGAAAATCTGCTCTTGGAAATTGAGAGTTTACAATTTTGTCTCATTTAAAATGGCCACAGAGGGTTCTAGAAACATGCCAGAATTTTAATATATGTGATAATTTCCTAATTACTAGGGAGGCGGAGTGGTGCTGCGGTAACGCACGCGCCCATGGATGTTACGGTCCCGGGGTTCCCCCCTTCATCTCGTGCAGAGTTGGGCCATCTCTGGCTTCGTCTCGGGTGGAAATTTCCGCTAGACTAATCCACCTGGGGGAGTTCACAAAATGACCAATCAACGACATTGCACTTGCACTTTGCACATCCCCTCCTACTTACCCTTGGAACAACTAGACATATCCAGTATATGGTTCCAACAAATGGTGGTATCCCACTCCCCTAACAAGTGCCCAGGGCCTGATAATGGGGTGCAGTAAAAAAACAACACCTAATTACTACATTTATGTAACTGCAAATGCACAGCTTGCACAAGACTGCAATGGGGAAGTAGCCTTCATTTTGGAAACTACATAATAAATTCGCCCATATTTTTTGGATTTTTTTGGCATATTCCGTTTTAAGATATCAGTTTCAGTTCCGGAGTAATTGGGGTTTTTATGTAGGCTAATGGTGACGTCACTGTTAGCCTAGAAAATGTTGACGTCACGCGAAGTGAAATGAACGCAAAAATGGTGTTATAGAAAGCGCCCCGTCATTGTTGTAAAATGCTTCGCTGTTGTTAGCAACCGCCCATTCCGTGAGCAAGATAACGGCCGGGGCGCGTATTTATTCCAGGTTGCTCAAGCCGCTTTGTACATGGCAGTGATGCCACCAGGTCGGAATTATCTGTCACCCGAATTCGGCACATGAAGGCCCCCCTTCTCCACCTCGATGGCCTACAGCCGCCTTCCGAATGCTTTCCGTCGTGTCCGCGGTTAATTCAAAGTCAAATTCCTCATATCTCGCAGTCAACCAGGCATTTCAGTGTACCCTTTCGATTGGCACCACCCGGCGGGGGCATTTTTCCCGCCAATTTTGAAGGCACTTTTAAATGTGCCGTAATTTATCCAGTAATGTCATTTTGATGCAACAGAGTGATGGAATGTATGTTTACAGGCATGGGCTAGCTAGTTAGGAACAAAAATCCCAAATCCCAGACCAAGGCTACTTCCCCATTGGCTCCCTGGTGCATCTTTTGTGTCCTTGTATGTGACCCAAAATAACTGCTCCATACAAGAAAAGGGCTTCTGGACAGGGCATTACAGGTGACACAGATTCACAGATCATTGTGCTAAAGAACGTACTGTTTCTGGACATGGCAGACACCGTTGACATAATGTCTGCTGCCTTGCATGCTCTCCGGCACATATCACAGGATGACATATGGGGTATTCTGCGTCTATATGAGGATAACCTTTTTAATACAGCTGTAATACTTCAGAAATTATCACATGAATGGGGTGTGTGTGTGTTTGTGACATATGCAACCTGTGTCTTCCAGTGCCTTCTAGCCCCTGAGTAATCTTGGTGGGATATCCAGAGTGGGTGGGATTCAGATAAGGTGGTGAGGGGGTGTGCCTTTACACCAAAACCAACTCTACTGGTGAGGATGTTATACAAAGAAGTAAAAAAAATCATGTGTAAAATGAGAGTTGGAATGATACAATTTCAAACCAGAGAATACTCACTTTTTTCCATACTTGGCTATAGTTGCTACCATTTGGTCTCTAAATGTATCTTTTTTGGAGGAAAAAATGTAAATCATGCAATTTCAATCTATTTGCAGGTCGTTCTTTACGCTCCACGTTAAAAAATCTGCTGATGAGGAGTCTGCTCGGAGGTAAGTCTTTGTCTAGTCAGGGAAGCATACATAGGTACACTGGAGGATATTGGCAACAAACTATTAGATATAAACTGGCCTCAGACAAGCCTAACCATGGTGCAAGTTTGCCACGTCAACTTAGAATAATTATCAGTGCCTGCTTACACTAGGCATTATACTGTATGCTTTGGGCACATGACAGGACACTTTCTAGTAACAGACAAATGTTCAGGAATGTCCAGTACATGTCCAGAAGTTCCAGTATTCAATATAAATATTCAGTGATTAAGCATAACTATCCAACCTCTAGTTATAATACCAGCCTGTATGGTGCAATTTTCCTTTCATGCCAGTTTTATTGAATAGTATGGACTCATTTACAGTGCTACTCTCATCATCCATTGCTACAAATATCAAAATAATTCTTCCACATTCTAGTCACTCTGCGGTTATTTGTAAACAGAATATTAATACACATTATTTTAATCCCTACATCTCAGTTTGTACCCCTGTTGAAATTCTAGTTCTCACTTATCTCATTTAGTGTTGTACAACTTTTACACCAAAAATATTTGTTCCACAAGTAAAAGGTGTCATGTTCATTCCCTGCCTTATATGCTAGGATTCCTTGCTTTGTTTGTAAGTGCGGACTTCATTTTGTTTTAGGCCTTGAAATAATGTCTGGAATTGCTATTTGAGATGGCAAGATATGCCTTATACTTCCAACTTAGCAATATGACCAAAGCATGGCATTTCATTAATCACCTGAGAGCAGGTGTCACAGCAGGAAGGCATTATTTAGCTTTTCAGTTTATTAGTGTCATTGGAAAAAGTGTTATATGTTGCAATTATGTGCTCTCTGAAGTGGAAGTGACAGCTAAGTCTTTTCATTTCAGGGATGGAGAGGACAAGGGCCAAGTGGCTAAGAGAGCAGGTGGACTCAATGGTAGAGGAAGTAGCTCAAAGGCTTCTAAGAAAGGAAAAAAGCGAGCAACAATCATAGAAAGTGATGAGGAAGAGGAGTTAGATGAGGAAGTAAAAAGGTAAGCATGTTATGAATGGGACATTCTGAGGTGTTGATGTCAACATCAGTATATTATACCATGGCTATTCAACTAGTGCAGTGGTTCCCAACCTTTCTCAGGCACTCTCCCATAAGAAAAGCATGTGAAAGTATCCAGAATCATATTGTGCTGATAGTACGTGCAGACATCATATTGTGCTGATAGTACACGCAGACATTCTTTCAATTGTCAGTTAACCCTAATCAGACGGGGTGGTTTTTCTCGCGCTTTTGCAAGGATCTGCAAAAAAATCGCTTGCTTTGTCACTAGTGAATAAGATTGACTAGTGTCCAGGCTTGATCCTGAGACCATCTATGTGACCCTCCTCGCATACCATACGGAGATGTAAATTCTGAATGCGCAACAAGGTGCCGCAGGGGGGTATGTTTCGCGCCTTCTCAAATTTTTTGTCACTCTGCTTGCTTGACAAAAAGTATATGGGTATGTAGCCTTGGCACCGCTAAACAAAGCAGTACATAAGCACATGGCATGAATTACGTCACAGGACAGGCATGCCAGCAACAGAGACAAACATTCACCCCTCAACCAAGTGGAAACCTCCCTCGTTCCACAGCTGTTCAAAAACCCCACGGGGCATGCGCCCCTCCATCCTGACGGAGGCCGGCCAGGAGTTGCGCAGGGGCCCGCCAGCAGCTAATTGGCATTTACGAACATTATTTATTTATTTTAAAGCTATTGAATTATCTTTTGCACTAATTTTAGGGTGGAATCTCTTGAGGAGGTTTGGGGGCAACTCTGTATGCCAAAAATTTGCCGGCCAAGGTCGGATTTTTTTCTTTTTTGAGGTTTTTTTTTCAGTGGCCGCCAAAAGATGATTTCATTCAAGTTAATCTGGTTAATCTGGTTTATTTATGCAACATTTTTAGTCCTAAACTCGCGATTTTTTACGCGAGAGAAAATTTAAAAAGCCACATAAACCACGTTACATAGTGGGAAAAGGCTATAGTTTTGCCAGCAGAATTTTTTAAAGCCACCGTATCAGCATATGATACGCCGTCTTATTAGGGTTAATTAGTGTCTCTGGAAAAAAAGTGCTGCTTTGCAATTCCATGCTTTCTTTGGAAGTGGAAGTGACAGCTTGGAGTATTTCCATTTCAGGGATGGAGCGGACAAAGGCCAAGAGGCTGAGAATGAATGGTCAGTAAGAGCTGATGCTAGAGGAGGCAGCTCAACTGCCTCCAAGAAACGAAAACAGAGAGCTGTCATGGAAAGCGATGAGGAAGAAGAGTTAGATGTAGAAGCAAAAAGGTAAGCATGATATGAATGGGACATTTTGAGACATTGCCTGCTTGCAAAAGGGACTAAACAGTCCTTGTTAGACAGGCAAACCTTTTGTAGCCCAATATTTAGTCCCATGTAGTCACTCTTTCACTTGTCATCTTATTAGTGTCAATGGTAAAAGTGCTGTTTTGCAATGCTGTTCTCTGTTTGGAAGGGGAAATGACCGCTTGGAGTTTTTTTTTATTTCAGGAAGGGAGCAGACAAGCACCAAGTTCCTAAGAAAGGAGTCAGTGGTAGAGTAGGCAACTCAAAGGCCTCCAAGAAACGAAAAAAGCAGTCAATCATAGAAAGTGATGAGGAAGAGGAGTTAGATATGGAAGCAAAAAAAAAGAAGTAAGCATGTTATGAATGGGACATTTTGAGACATTGACTGCATGTACAAGGGACAAAACTTTTCCACCTACAGCAGGCGAGCAGTAATAAGGCCATTTTGGCCACTTCTTACATGGGGTTGATACAAGGGGTCTCCTAGGCCATACTGTGAAGACGAAGGCTATGAGATGAACCATGACCTGCATGCCCTTCCGAATCAGGTTCACCAGCATTTTGGCTGCCTTGCCAGTCATCTCTCTGAACCATCCCCCTGCTCCTGCCACTTCCCTCAGCTCCCTGCCCCAATGATCCCAACCCCACAACCTCCCTCCTACCTTCCCTCTGCACAGGGCATGCTTTGTGAGTAAGGCCTCCAATCAGCATGATTTTGTCTTAGCTGAGCCATCTGTTTGACTGACCTTCTGCAAGGCCAGCACTATGTAGGCGATTCGGACACAAAGGACTAGTTTGCCTTCCTTAGGCAGGCCAGCCTTCTGTATGCAAATTTTTAGTCGCATGTACATGCAATCACTTTTTCACTTGTCAGCTCATTTAGTGATGATGGAAAAAGTGCGATTTTGCAATTCTGTTATTTATTTGGAAGTGAAGTGGAAGTGACAGCTTGAGGTCTTTTCAATTCAGGGATGGAGCAGACAAGGACCAAGTGGCTAAGAAAGATGATGGAGGAGGCAGCTCGAAGGCTTCCAAGAAAGGAAAAAAGCAAGCAATCATAGAAAGTGATGAGGAAGAGGAGTTAGATGTGGAAGCAAAAAAAAAGTAAGTATGTTATGAATGGGAGCTTCGGAAGCAACATGGTTTTTATTTGTTCTCGTGTAAATTTAGGCCAAAGGAAGATGATGAGAAACCTCCAGAGACTGCCTCTTTGCCGGGAAGTGCTCCAAGTTCAGTTGATAGCTCAAGTCAGAGTGAAGTGTCAAAGCCACCATTACGAAAGACAGGTAACAATGGCTTATGTACAGTAACAGAGCAAATGGTGACATTTATAATATTGCAGCTAGAAAACCTGCAATAACAACCATGGAGAAATGCAAGCACATGTACAAGGAATTAGTGGAATTGCACAACAAACAAAAGATGTGTGAGAAGGAAGATAATGAAAAGGCTGGTCCGAAAACAACAACCATATCACCCAAGCCTGAGGAAACTCAAGGTATGACATGTGAAATTGATAAATTGATTACTGCCGTATGAAGTGGTTACTGCCGTATTTCTAATTGTTTTATAAAACCGACCTGGGTAGTCGCCACCTACGATTTTTCCCCACCCCCTCGGGCGCTCTTGACCAGTGACTCTGAAACACCCTGTATATAGAAAAACGAGACATTCCAGACAGGATAGAACCCTATTATTTCCACTTTATAGGAATAAATAAAGTCACCATGTAATTCAGTTGGACTGCCAGTGGTAATCCTATTTCACCATTTCAGAAGATGCACCTAAGACGAATGCAGAACCTGATGTGTCATCTATGACAAGCGATCCAGCCGAACCTAAGCCAACTGATATTGTTGAAACTAAACCAACTGATGCAGATGTACCTGTGCCAACTAATGCAGTTGAAACTAAACCAACTAATGCAGATGCACCTGTGCCAACTAAGCCAACTGATGAAGCTGACCCCAGTCCCAAAAATGAAAAAGGAGGTCCAGTTACTCCTCACGGTGATGAAATTAACAAGGAGCTGGACTACAACCCTGGCAAAAAGAAATATCATCCCATTTCAGATGCCTTTTGGAAGAAAGGAGAACCGTGAGTTAAACTGTGGAAAAATGTGAGCTTTAAATACATGTGGTACTTGATAATAAATTTTCAATAGGGTGCCTTACCTGGCATTGGCTAAGACACTGGCAGTGATTGAAAAAACCACTGCACGGCTGAAGATAGTTGATATATTGGCCAACTACTTTCGATCTGTGATAATCCTACACCCCGAGGATTTAATGCGAAGTGTCTACCTCTGCCTTAATTGCATAGCCCCTTCATATACAGGTAAGTTATGTTGCCTTTCTTCAGTGTAAGATGTTGAGGTAATATTTCATTATTCATTAAATCACTAATAATTCTGACTGGTACCAGACATAGCTAAAAATTATTCAAAGCTTCTCAGACCAAAGTCTAATGTATCTTTCGTGTGGTTTCTGGATTCTTTCAACACCATACCAGAAAGAGTTGTGAAAGTCCCATGAAATAGTCTCATATCCCATTTGGCATCACTTTGGTGTCACACATGTATAAATATAATGTTATTCTATTGTTGTAATGGTGCAGTGTAATGATAATTACCCATTTGTTGCAATAATGACAATTATTCTAGTGGCACAGTTTTCTCAAAACTCTTGATACTGTACTTGCATGTCTGTAAAATTATGAAGATGGGAATTTTAATTCCACATTGTGAAAGTGTGTGAAGGATGCTTATAACAGTTATACAGGGTGAAGGGAAACTCGCGCCCAATCGCCAGGTAGACTAATAGTACTCACAAAACTAATATAGGGATGTGAAATTAGTTTTGGGCTCCGTTGCGTAGTGAATGCGTACAGCGCCGTCAAAGTTTCGTGACGTCACATCCGTTCTGCCAGCTTCTACGAAGCAAAAGTCAGCTGGAGGGTCTCCGCTCCCTTGCCTTGGTTCCCTAACACATCGTCCATGTGCAAAAGGCGATCAAATCCCGTCAAAGTAAGAATCCGTGTACGACACCCATGCACTTTGTCATTTTTGCCTCATGTTCCACCATCTGGCCCTCTACACTTTAAGGACGCCGTACGCATTAACTACGCAACGGAGCCAAAAACTAATTGCCCATCCCTATATTAGTTTTGCGAGTACTATCAGTCTACCTGGCGATTGGGCACAAGTTTCCCTTCACCCTGTATAATTAAAAAGTAAAATTGTAACACATGCAAATTTTTACAAATTTGTTGTATTGGTAATGACAGATTTATCTTGGAAAGTCTCTGGTGAATTGTGATGACATTACAGAGTATTAATACATGTAGTAATAATAATTTGGGTAGTGCGGACCTATGGCATATTACAGACCTTAATTTTTGTTATACAGTACATTCAGTATATCACATATTGTAACGCCCTGGTCCACAGGTGTGCGGGGAGGGGGAGGTTCCCAAGGAAGGGCCCTCGTGGGTAGTTTCTAGTAATTTTGGACCCTCTTAAAATACATGCCTTTTCTTGTGCCCCTGGCCAGAGCAGGGAGTGCATGTCTGCTCTGTCGGGTGAAAAGTGGAAAAATATCCGACCAAGAGGAGGGGACAGGATTTAAATTAATTCACGTAGTCAATAAAGAATGTAGAAAATCAATTATGGTTGGAATATAACAACTTTCATTACCTTTACCGAATGTTGACCTAGTGTATATACACGCATTTGGAAACCCAGTCCTAGGGTAACCTCTTCAATTGCATGTGGAAAGGGCTGCTTCTTGTAAAAAAGTTTGAACAAGGCAGGATTTATGGGCATATTATTTTCTTTTATTTCTCTTTTTTTCATTTCTTGGCAGGCATTGAAACGGGAATAGCAGAAACGATGGTAATCAAAGCAATTGCCCAAGTGTCAGGGCGTGTCCATGCTTCGGTAAAAGCAGATGTAAGCAAAGCAGGAGATGCTGGCATTGTTGCGGAAAACAGCCGCAGCATGCAATCCACACTAAGGCCTTCTCAGCCCCTGAAAATTAAGACTGTCTTTGACAAGCTAAAGGACATTGCAGCCCAAAGTGGACCGGCGGTAAGATTTGTTTGTTCTACTTGCTACATGTATGTGCAGGGTTGGCAATAATCAATGATTATTTTAAAATAATCAAATAATCGGATTATTTTGATTATAATCGGATTATTTTGATTATAATCGGATTATTTTGATTATAATCGGATTATTTTGATAATAAAGTGCTGTACTATAGTACAGCACTTTATTTCATTTTCCTGATAAAAACCCCACCTGCTATTTGAAGAAAATCAAGAAATGTATGTCAATATTGTCAAACATGTTACATTCCAAGGAAAGTACAATATACAGTCAATCCTCGTTTAACACGGATTCCACTTACTTGGGAGCAGCTAGCCGACTACACTATTCAGTAGTGTACCTGTGTATCAACAGTTCAAAAAGAATTGTCCCGTCGCGTCGCAGCCACCCGTCAGGATGAAAGGAACCAGTTGACTGGTTCCTTTCATCCTGACGCGTGGCTGCCCGCTCGACGCTCAGGGACAATTCTTTTTGAACTCTTGATACATACCTGTAAGTCTGTAACACTTACAGTATTATTGTACACTACTGTATTACCAAGAGCTGCTCTTGGTATTACACAGAAAGCAGTGCCTGATGTACTACCTCTGTGGCTCTGTCATGTTCTCATGTACTGATTATGATAATTAAACTGTAGTTTACTACATATAGAATAAGTCAAGAGTCAAGAGTTTTAAGTTTTAACTTTTTGACTGGTGAGTTTGTGATTATTGGTAGGATAAATGTATATTATTATTATTGTTATTATTATTATTATTATTATTATTATTATTATTATTATTATTATTATTAGTGATTATAATCAAGATTTTTCATTATTAATCAGTTGATTATAATCATGATTATAATCAATGATTATAATCAATTGATTATAATCATGCCAACCCTGTGTATGTGTCCATTTATTTTAAAATTATTTTAAAGATTTTAGCACCTACCTATCAATTTGCATGCCTTTTTCTAATGCCAGTTTAGGGGAGTTGGGGTAGAGAAGGGCAGTGATTTCCACATCTTGATTTTTGGCACCCTTTGTGCTTGCATTTGATATTTAACCCTAATAAGACGGGTGGTTTTTCGCGTTTTTGCAAGTTTCTGCAAAAAATTCGCTTTCTTTGGGACTTGGGGGACGAGACTTGACAACACTGGTGAATAAGATCTATAGTGTCCAGGCTTGATCCTGATGCCAGTGGAAACTCCCAAATGCAAAACGAGGTGACGCAGATGGGTTTGTTTCGCGCCTACTCCAATTTTTTGTCACTCTGCTTGATTGACAAAAAATTATCGGTATGTAGCCTTGGCACCTCTGAACAACGCCATACATAAATACATAGCTTGAATTACGTCACAGCCCTGTCAAGCCAGCTGTGTTGATAAACACTCAAGAGTATACACATCCATCAGCAACAGCTATTCAGGGGGGGGGGGAGAGAGAGAGAGAGAGAGAGAGAGAGAGAGAGAGAGAGAGAGAGAGAGAGAGAGAGAGAGGACCACGGGACACATTCTCCCTACAGCCACACGAAGGCCGGCGTTGAAGTGCGCAGACTCCCGGCAACTGGTAATTGACATTTACGAACATTATTTATTTATTTTAAAACTATTGAATCATCTTTTGCACTAATTTTAGGGTGGAATCTCTTGAGGAGGTTTGCGGGCAACTATGTATGCCAAAAATTTGCCGGTCAAGGTTTTTTTTTTTTCCAGCGGCAGCAAAAAGATGATTTCATTCAAGTTAATTTGGTTAATCCGGTTTATTTATGAACGATTGTGTAGTCCAAAACTCGCGATTTTTTACGCGACAGAAAATTTAAAAAGCCACACAGAAACCACATTACATAGGGGAAAAACGCTATAGTTTCGCCAGCAGAATTTTTTAAAGCCACTGTCACAGCATATGTGACGCCCGTCTTATTAGGGTTAAGGAACCAGTGGTAAATGCCATTTTAAAATTGTATCTAGGAAAACCCTCGCTCCACTTGCATTTTCCTAGGGCGCAGGCCTAGAAAACCACTCGCTACGCTCGCTCTTTTCTAGGCCTGCTGCCTGGGGTACCTATTCGGCGCACCATATCGCTGGGGGAGGGTGTAACTTAAGCCCTCCAGCAGTCTTCGAACGGCCCGATTAGTGAGAGGTGAGAACATGTCTGTCCTGTATCTGTCGTTCCATAAAGGAAACTGACTCTGTAAACAACTTCACAGTAGTGCCAACTGTGCAACAATACATAGAAGTAATGGACAGTTTCCCCGACAACCCAACAGAGGAGTTGTATACACCCCATGGGACATGATTAGAACGCGGGCCAATGGGGAGGTGGTGGTAACAATATGGGGTGGACCAATCAAGGGCTCACTCAAACACCGCAAGGATTTTAATATTATAGATATGCCTAGCAGGAAAATGTAACAACTGATATACAGAGTCATCAAAAAAAGAATGTCCCAATTTGAAAACTCTATAACTCGAAAACTTGTAGACATATCTTAATGATTTAAGTTTTGAAATACTCAGAAGTGTGTAAAGTTTTGGCTTTACCATAATTTGTTTCGATATGAGCTCCATTTGTCACTTGAAATTTTTTAAATACAGTAATCGGTGTCGTGCCAAACCCGCTCAGGCATGTCTGGCGTTACCATTGCAATCTTATCCCGTAGGTGCTGGTGATGCCGGATCTTTTCACCATACATGTCTCTCCACAAAAAAGTCCAAACGGGTAAGATGTGGGCTTCTGGAGGGGCTAGGCATGGCGAAACTTCTCATTCAAAACTTGGCACACTGGGAGGCTGAACAAATTAAACTTTCCTACGGCAGGTTTGTTTCATGGATGAGGCAACTTTTTATGTGAATGATCAAGAACAATGTGTGTGGTGTAAAGAGCCAAGATATCCAGTACCTACGGGATAGGATTGCAACGGTAACTGCAGATGTGTTTGATAGGGTTTGGCACAACACCAATTACTGCCTTTTCAATCTGCCAAGCGACACATGATGCTCTAATCGAAACAAACTAAGGTGAGACTAAAACCTTAGATGGTCTTTGTATTTCAAACTTAAATAATTCAGATGTCTACAAGTTTCCAGAGTTATACGGTTTTCAAATTAGGGCATTATTTTTTGATGGCCCTGTATTTCATCACAGAAGTACGAGGGGGAATCAAATGAAAACGATAATTATTTTTTTTACAATTGTTCTACTATAATAATGATTGTGACAACTACACTATTTTTCCACATAGTCCCCTTGGCGTTCAATGCAAGTGCGCCACCTGGTAGGAAGCACCTCCATACCGCGGGAAAAAAATTCTTTCGATTGAGCTCGCAGCCAGTTGTGCACCGCCGCTTCCACTTCATCATTGGACTGGAACTTATTTCCTCCTAAGTCTGCTTTCAGTGGACCAAAGATGTGGTAATCAGATGGTGCTAAGTCGGGCGAGTACGGGGGATGTGGCAGACACTTCAGACGCCACTTCTTCCAGTGTGACACGGCGGTTTTCTTGAATCAGTCCGTCCACTGCTGCTATGGACTCTGGTGTCACTGCACGATGCGCCCGGCCAGTATACGGGCCCAGTATACGGGTCTTGTTGCGAATTTTTTGCACCACGCGTACACTCGCCCCTGCGACATGCACACGTCCCCGTATTTCAGGGCCATCATGCGGTGGATTTCGATCGACTTAATCCCTTCACTCCGCAACAATCTCACGACGGCCCGCTGTTCTTCTTTGGTGCACTTCGTAAGTGTCGCCGCCATCTTGTGATGGCTGTAGGCTGACTCCAATGCCATCTAGTGGCACGTACTTTTACTACTCGATCCACTACAGTTCTACCCAGGGTTGTGAACCGAACCGAACCCTTGCTCCGTGAACCCGATAACAGCGAACCCGATCCGGAGCAGTAGAGTCGGGTTCGGAGCAAGCGCCGGAACGGGGTTCGGGTTCAAGCCGGTTCGGGAGAAGAGTGGAGTGAAGGTCGGAGCTGGTTCGGAGCGAACGGGTTCGGAGTTGAACCCGGTTCAGGAGCGGGGTTCGGAGCGTGTTCCGGATCGGGTTCGGAGCGGTTCAAAGCTTGGTTAGGTACAACATACCAACCCAACAGGGGGAAAGGCAGCAAAACCGATGGATTTACTCCAGAGTATGCAACATGTTTTCATGGTGGGAGAATGACATTTCCAAGCACCCGCGATACAGGGTGTACCGCAAATGTCACATTCTCATGCCATACGCATTTTTGTATGCCACAATATGTCATGCGCATTTTTGTATGCTACAATATGTCATGCGCATTTTTGAATACCTCAATATTCCATACCCATTTTTTGGATGTCACATTCTCATGTCATATGCATTTTTTGTACGGTATGTTACAATAATATGATATTGTAACATACAAAAAATGCGTCAGACATGAAAATGTGACATCCAATAAATGGATATGAGATATTGTGGCATTCACAAATGCGTATGACAAAATCCCTATCCTTACCTCATGTCCTTTCATCCTTGCACCGGAGTTAGAAGAAAAAGCAGAAAATTGCAGGAAAAATGGTGGTATTCCACTCCCCTATGGCCCTATCACGGGGTAACGTAAAAAAATAAAAAATAAAAAATAAAAAATGCGTATGACATATTGTGGCAT